>CALNHX010006741.1:0-84300 GCA_940337035.1 Agriotes lineatus
GGTTAACGTTAATCTGTCGCCCCGCCACCTACAAAAAATCGCTGTCAATTTTAACGTTCTTCACAACCGTTTTCAAACAATAGTAGTTTGTATACAAAGGCACTGAAGAACTTTTTGTCTCGAATGTGAAATTATTAGTTACTAAGGCCCGTAGGGCTAAGGCAAATACATCAGAGGAGTAAAATTGCATTTTTCCCGCTGCTGATCATGTAAATTAGTGATACAGCTTTAGTAACAAAACGTGTAAGTCGGTGATTATATTTGTTTGCTGCTTTCCCTTGACAACGGAACTTAATATTATTATTAAGTTCCTAGGATAATAAAATTAGCAACGCAAGATGCCGACTTAGACGTTTTGTTTATAATAATTGCAAGTGTTTATGTGACATGTGACACTCACAGGTAACAATCCTGGTGACAGGTGACAAACCAAACGATTTTTTCAAAAATCTAGGAAGATTTCGATAAGCAGCGGGAAAAATATAATAAGATAACTCGGAATGTATCGCCTATTAACATTTTTGGCAGGTAACAAGCCGCGGCTTTGCCTTGGCTTGTACTTGCGTAACTCAAATGTTAATAGGCCCTTACATTCCTTGTTACTTAAATAGCTATTAACCAACTTCTGTAGGTTATGTTGACGTCGGTTGACAGTCGTAAAACAATGGATTATTTCACTGCCGATTTCTAGTATTTTAATGACGATTTCTAGGTACTTCACTGCCGATTTCAAAAAATAGATATTCAGGTTAATCGCAAATATTTTGTGGTGTAATTTTCCATACTGTAAACTCAGAACATTTTGCATATTACGACTATTGCCTTTCAAAACTTTAAAATCGAAATTCTAATGGAGGCAAGTTATGTATACCGGGTGCTGACTTGCGCAACGCTCTATATAAATTTGCATAGTAAATTATTTATATTCAATTAGTTTAGAGCTAAATTGTAAATATATTTTTTGTAGAGAAAAAATACTGCATCCATTCAAACTAATGTTAACAATTTTCTATTTTCCGGAATGAACGAAAATTTAATTTTCAAAATTTATGTGTTGCCTTGGAATTACCTAAATAACCAATATGTGTTGTTTGTCATTGATGTTTGACGTTTATAATAATTCATTATTAATTTTGTTTAATGTCTCTAATGTCTCTAATGTCTCTAAGGTACCTGAACCTTGCCCATAACAAAAATGGTTTTATGGTGGACGCTCGTTAATTAAGCTCCTCGTTTATTGTAAAATATCCGTATCGGTAAATTCTATACAGCACAACCAGTAATAGACCGAAACATTAAGTTTAAAACTACAGGCACGTTATTACATAATTGTAAGTGCAATAATGAGGTTCAGAACCTACACCAAAACGAGGAAAACGACAATACGTTCAATCTTTTGACGGCAGTGACTGAGAATCCTAATATTAGACAAATATTACGGCGGTGGTCAACGTTGCTAGAGACCAAGAGATTTGGTTTCAGACACACTCGCGTTGTGCATTGGCTTGTTTCGATAATTCCATGGCATCACTGATTTTGTAAAAATGCTTGTTTGAATTTTTGCATTCTTTCAATTCCGGAAAATGGAAAATTGTTAGCAAAAATATGAATGGATGCAGTATTTTTTTCTCTACAAAAAATGTATTTACACTTTAGCTCTAAAATAATTAGGCGAGCAAATAATTGAACATAAAGAATTTACTATGCAAATTCCTATGGTGCTTTGCGCAAGGCAACACCCGGTATGTAAATATTTTGTTGGTTTGACAGCATATCCTTAAGTAATCCAAATATCCTAGTGACCATGGAGGGCTAGTCTCTATGGTAGTGACATCAGATCTTTGTCTGAGGTATGATGACGTATTTAAATTTTGCCGCCTTTTGGAATAGTTTCTGGCCCACCCGACACCCGTTGTTAGGGTGCTGAAACTTTTATTTAAAAAAAACGATGCTCAGTGGGCTGTGGAATGAAAAGTCACGCCTTTAGTTGTGTCATAATAATTACTTGTCCTTTTCTGATTGTACTGTTGCTCAACAAAAGATTTCTGCTCCTAAAAATGGCGTTTCATTATTATTTAATTTCAGCTGACACAAGTAATGACTGACTTTTCATTCCACAGCACACTGAAGACCAGTTTTTTGGATCTCTCTTTGATGTCAACCAGCGGCAATTTCTTGAAGTCGTCATAATAGGCATATTACCGATATTCGGCTAGCTAGCAGGCTGTAAAGAGGCAGTAGTGTTTGTTAATCAACGCAGGCGACAATAAGCAGTAACGTATTTCAAATTATCCGAACTTAGTTCAGTGACTATTCAACTCACTTGTCATCTTTAAAAAACTGTCCAATAAAAATACAAGATTTGACGTCTTTGAGCCAATAAAAATGAACTTTTCACTAGTGAAAATAATCGACAATTTTCACTAGTGGTATAGTGAATATTTTAAACAAATGTGATTTTTATTAGAAAAAGTCAATATTAGTGTTCTGTTACTATAGAAATTGCGTAGTTTGTTGCTAGATTTACTGAAAACTAATTTTAAAAAGTAGTTTGGTTCATTGAATAGTCCCTCGAATGCCATTCTTAGTCAAAGTTAGGTAGAATATTATTCCGGTGGTATCATTCATGTCCATTGCGCTTGGAATTAGGACTCGTGCTAGCTCACTCGTCCTAATCGAACCTAAGCGCAATGGACATTCGTGATACCACAGCAAAAATATTCGACATAACTTGGACTACTCATGGTATTATAAGTGACAATTCTGTAACCGGTGGTAGTTGATTGATGCGAAGCAACTATAGATGTCGCTACAAATTGTATAAAAATAGAGTTACTACTCTATCTAGTAACTTTATAAAAATTAGTGGGAGAGTCGGAAATCTCTTGCTTTTGTATATCTATGGTGTTTGGCATTGTTTTGTGATTCTAATTATTAATTAATGATATTAGGCATTTGCAAAAATTAAACGGTTATATATTTATCATTTGTCAATCAGTAGTAAGATGTTCTAACGTTGCAGCAGTTTGTTTAAATAATTTGAAACCTTATTTGCAGTATATCTGCATTATAACCTAAAATACGCAAAACTGCATTTACAGGCGTCGTATGTGGTAGGTGTATATCATAATATAGTGTTGCTGCCGTTATATGCAAACAACTAATTAATTTTGATAAGCTTCAACATTGCCTTTACATGGTCCGTGACACGCAGCAATGCATTGCCAGATCGGTCCTTCTGCGTTATTTATCGATGTAGATTCCTCAATTTTTACTATAAATATTGTAATTCATGGTTGATTTTGGTTAACAATTCCATTTAATTTTAATTTATAACAAACTTAACAAAGTTCTTTGTGTGGCGTATTCCGCTAGTCACTTTTTAACAGTACGATATTCATAAATGCCTAATAATATTTCAGTAAGTAAATGAATGGTAAGCATTCGTAATATGAACTTCTTGTTTCAGAACCTTGACAGAACTTCAAGTGCAGCGTCTGATGTAAGAGCAACAAGATGTGTTTCCTGATTCTATAGATTTACGTCAGGCTTCAGGTATAAATTTAAACAATTGTCACTTTAACATGGGAAATGATTGTTAACAGACATAAAACTTTTCAGTCACTCAAAAGTATTGGACCTTTTACACTGTTGGTAATTATTGTTGAATTTTATTACTTATTGATTCAATACTTCACATTCTTCTGTTTGGAAAGGTTTTTTTTCCTGGAAGCTAAATAAACTCTTACTACTGTTTTCATGTGTACAATAATTAAATAGTTATTTAAAACAATATATTAATGTTATTTTTGTATGAGTTAGGTTTCTACAAAATATATACAGCGTGTATAGGAAAATGCCTTAGATAAGGAAAAGGCAATGTTAAAAATAAAGAAGGATCAACTATATCTGTGGTCGTGTAACATAGCAACGCTGTTTGTTTTATTGTCCGTGCAACGAGAGATTCATGTAATAGTTTGGCAATGTTTGTGTATTGTTGGTGGCACCCAGTCTAGGTCTATTTTGAGGTTAGTAGGTTAGGTTTTACGTCGGTCTGTGTCAAATTTTAAACAAAACCTAACCTGATAACTTTAAATTTAACATAGAGTGCTAGTGCCACCAACAATACACTTCAGTACTGCCAAACGTATAACACGAATTCTTCGTTGTACAGACAGTACAAAATTTTCCAAAAAAATAATAAAAATTCGAATAGGAGGCCCTGACTTTGTATGTGAGCATAACTTTTGATTCTAAACAACTTTTCTCAATAAAATTTTGTCATATTTTTTTAAATAAGGTAACTTCATTCTTAAAGGAATTTCAATTTTTTTGTCCTGCCCTGTATGCTGTTTAACTTGGAGCCATTCTAAATGTATCTGATATGGTTATCAAACATGCACTAACTTGTGGCGGTCTTTAAATTTTGGTTGTACAACTAATAAAGAAATGTTCCATTTGTTGCACACTTAATAGACCGCACTGTATATTATATTACATATGCTACTGATCTACCATTTGGTTTTTCTTTTCGCACCTTTCCTATGCACGCCAGTTCTTCATTGCGTCTTTGAAACTCGTACTAGTTTTATTCTTCAAAATTTTAAGTTTGAAAAAAGAAACAATCATTAATAAATACAAATTTGAGTAACCAAAAGGTTAATGAAAACATAAATTACATAAACTTACATTGATTACGGTGGTCACATTAGACAGATGAGACCTATGTATAATCGCTTAGCTTAACAGTAACTTTCCGAAGATCTTCTTTTTGAAGCAACGCCAATTTATTACCTATCAATTTTGATAACAATTTTTTTGTAACTTTCCAGGGTTTTGTACCTACAATTCTGGAAAGCTCATTAACCTAAAATAAATTGTTGAAGAGGTTCGTAGGAGTTGCGTAAAATGTTCCAACCATTAGCACTTAATATCGGATTCTGTAATTAATATCTTTTTGGTTTTATCTTTCATGCATTTTAGAGGACCCATCTTCTTTTTCTTTTGACGCTTTCACACCCGGAACAGTATTTTTCATTTTCTTCACTATTTTTTTCTCCATTTTCTGACTACTGCTCTTGTGAATTTATGAACCTCTTTATGCTCAAACCAAGTATTTGCAACCACCAGATCATTTACTAAACGGAAGTCTATTATTTTTCACCGTTTCTGTATCTTTTAGGTTCACCGAACTAGCCTACAATTTTTTCCACATCATTTTCCTACCTGTTCATTTGCTGCTACGGCACATTATGGTAACTCATGATATTTATGTCATTAAACTATGTGTTTTATTTCTTTGACCAGTTATGTCACATTTAATCAGTTTCTGTCTAACTAATTCAGTTTATCCTAATATATTAATTTATTTATTGTATATAGTATTTGGGACAAATAGAAGAATAAATCCCAGTGAATTATCCATTTACAAAAAGCAACATTCCCGGACTCCTGGGTCCCAACAATATTCACAGTCGTCTGGGAATGCTACGCTTTTCATCCTAGATACACAATGTACTATTTCGCCCGAAAATGTCATTTTAAAATAAATTAAACTTTTAAAAATTAAACTAAATTTAACTATTCTTTAGTAGTCAGGTAGTTTCTTATCTCCTCCAGAGAGGCCATTCTGATTTAGGGTATTATTCTGTGTTAGCACAGACTAAAAGAACGCTATTAGAATGCCAGCAACTGCTCAGTAGAAAACATGCGGGAAACACGTAGCGTCACGAACTCCCCTGACCCATCGCGAAACGGCATCCATCAACTCAGTTATGAGGCAACCTACTACCACAGAATACACTCTTAAGTCCGTAAAGTGCTACTACAGTTTAGAGACCTTGACCCTAGCATTGCAATTTAGTTGGCCGTGGTTGGCGGAAGGAAGCCGCGTGAATGGATGATAGGTATGTACATGGTGCGCAAATTTCGATGTTTTCATAGGGAATCTCGATAAAACTATAAGAGATATGGAAAAATGAACTCCCCTATCCTCAAACTCTTTCTTCGAGAAAAGCTTAATGGTGCAAAACAAACTTGGTTATTGTCGAAAGTTCGATTTTTCGTTTTGTGATTAGGTATATCTCCCTTATTTTTGAAAATAGGGAAAAGTAATTTTGACATTATTGAGGCACTTTTTTCTATGAGAATGCAGTGGCGTAGTCAGTTTTTCAAAAATGGTTTCGGATTTCAAGATATGCCTTAAAGTTGTATGTTTTTATATGGAGCTCATTGTTAGATGTGCAATCATGAGAAAGAGGATTTTTTTTCTCATTCCCATAATTTAAATATCTCCTTTCGTATACGGGGGAGGTTAAAAAATATGAAAATGGTTCAAGAATAAAGTACCCTTTCTTCAAAACGCACAAAAATGTTATTGGGCAATATTTGTTATAACATTTCAATAAGAAATTAGAATTATTTTGAATTTTTTTTGATGTTCGGATCTTTTGTTATTGCATTAGTTACGATACCGTTTTTTTACTTTGGGCACACAAAATTAAATTTTTTAGCACTAATTTCGATTAACGTAATTTTCTGGTTACTAAGTGAGCGAAACTCAAGTTCGACAAGACATACTGATCGTATCCGATAATAAAACTTGGAAGTATCCCATTTTTCGTAATACACAGGGTGGTAAGAATAAATCGAGTTACTGAAAATTGTTTTTTTGGATAGGTGGCTGTGACTTCATATTTTACACCTTTTAATTATAAATATCTTTTCCAAATAAAATTTTTCTGTACTTTGAACAATAAGGATACTTCATTCTTGAGACATTTTCATATTTTCCAACCTCCCTCGTATACATACGCAAGGAGACATTTAAATTTTGGCAAGTGCATTTTTAGTTTGAGAACATGCAAAAACTTTTATCAAAATGACATTTCTTGATATACAGATAATACAAAAATTTCATATGCGCTAAAATTTATGACGAACGCTATGTTATGTTATATATCATGATAAGAGTGAATGTTTTTTACTGCGCAATGTGGTATTCTCGTTTCCATGTGAGCTTGATTGTTACTACTGGTTTCTAGGGATATGCCACCCCCACGCCATGTGTAAATGCTTATTTGGGTGTGGGTTATTACGTGTTTGACATTCTTGTTATTTGTGATGCTTATTTTTCAATAAAATTACGGTTCATATATTGCACATGGCGTGGGCGTGGCGTATCCTTAGAAACCAATAGTAACAATTAAGCCCCCATGGAAATGGGAATACCACATTGTTAAGCCATTTTGCAGCCTTCAGCAATCAAGTTGATCATTTAAGCTTTCAGTACAGCCTGCATGTATTTCAAATCTGATGCCAGCATTTTTAATTTCTCATCACAAATACTCACAAAAACCACTTCTTTTCTTTCCCATATGAGTTCGAACACCCTGTATATGGGCGTAGCTGTCTCGTCTTAGCCATTTTAGGGCACCCTTTATAAAAACACGTTCTTTAAACGCGGGTAAAACTGGTTTGAGCCGGCGAAGACCCCGCTTCGCAATTGGTTATTGCTCCGCTTGGGGACGCGTGGCGTCATGTGGCTGCTTGCAGACGCGAGTTGCAACAGGGCCGTTGAGAGGAACACAAGTCGCGCGAGTGTGCTTGGTGTGGTGTGTACCGTTGTTGCGTGGGTGTGATGGGCATTCCGAGCGCCCAGTTCTGTTTCTTCAAGTAAGGGGCTGTTCCCCTTTAACCCGACAATTCGGGGATTCATTCTTGCAGGACGTTTGGGCCTTCTTTTTGTTCCCGGTCTAATGTGAGAGACGCATTCCAATCGACGCCATTATAAGGCGGAATACTGCCTATTACCCTCACGTACCGACCCCGCTTCTACCTATCTGCCACAGGCGGACACAAGCCACCGGCTGACCGTACGCCACCCTCAAGGGCCGTCAACGAAACAAGGTATCTGTGCAAACAACTGTATAACCTATTATCTGTCATTCATGCGAATCGAGTTTGTTCTTGTGAGTGTGCGTTGGCGTTTTTGTGCATTCGCGGCCATTACTGTGACCTGAGGCCAGGCTGCCTTTGCGACGCTGTATTTGCTGTCATTTATTCAAACATTTCATGTGTGCTGGCCCTGTGCCTTGCTAATTAAACATTTAACTAATTTATCGCATGCCTTTGCGACGCTGTATCTGCTGTCATTTATTCCAACCATTTCATGTGTGTTGGCCCAGGGCATTTTGAATTAAACATTTATCTAGTTTGGCGCATACCTTTGCGACGCTGTATTTGCTGTCATTTAAAGTGCCTTAGTCGCCTTCGCTCATGATTGATACGCTTGTTGTGAAGTAATGTACCTCGATGGCACTTACTTGTAATTGATCTTTTATATTTAAATTAACGGGCCAACACCGGCCGGTTACATGTGTGTGTATTAACCAGATTTCTTTTGCTGTATGTGTATTAGTATTAGCGCGTCCTCCAGCTGGGGCCATAACTTAAGGCCTAGAATAATTTCGGCGGCGTGATCGTTGCCCGTTTGTAAAGTCAACCAATAGACGAATATCTGATTAAGGGACTTATTATTGTGTTCGACCTCTTTTCAGATTAAGCTTCTCAGTGTGAAGATCGATGTACGACGGAGCTTGAGCGTTGGGGCGTGCAGGTAGGTCTGGTGACGTCGCCGTTGTGGCCTCAAGTACCCGAAATCGTAATTTAAGTATTTTTTGTCCCGAAATTGTATCCCGAGCTTGACAGCTCTCGAGTACCTTCATGACGGAGTACCCTGTGTACTTCTCATCCCGTCTAACCGCCCAGGCCCGGTTATTCGGGTGCACCCCTAAGACAGGCTTGGTGGCGCCCTTTTATTTTGACTTACTCTGTATATGTCATACCACGCTTGCCCAGTGACGTACCGTTTGAACCACGCCCAACTCCCTGAGCGCTTTAGCCGAGGCCTTTAGCCTGTTTTAATGAATCTCAGGGCGAGCGTGCCATATTTTCCCGGACTTAACCAGTCGTGCGATACTCACCTCGCGTGGGTGTCGTTAAGTCGTTTTGATACCGTAACAACATTGCGCATTAAACTAAATTCACTGTGTATCATTGTAATGAGAAAAAAAGTCTCTCCCATGATGCCATAACCTACTATAGGTTCTATATAAAAAAATACAACTTTATGATGTAACTCGAAATTTGAAACTTTTTCGAAAAACTCACTACGTCACTGCATTCTTATCAAAAAATTACTTTTCTCTATTTTCATAAATACGCGAGATATAGCCACAAAACGAAAAGTCGAAAAATCGAATTTTTGTTTATAACTCGAAAACAAAACACGATAGCCCATTTTGGTTTCTACCATTAAGTTTTCGAAAAAAGAGGTCCAGGATGGAGGGTAATTTTACATATCTCATATAGTTATTGAGTTTCCCTAGGAAAATATCGAAATTTGCCCACCCTGCACATAAATTGTTTTAAAATTCATTTTTACATTTTATTACTTTGTGTAAGTTTTTTTCTATTGCGACAATGATGTAGGTTGGTATCAAATTACCAATAATAAATAACAATGTATAAGTATCTACATTTATTATTGAATTCTGTATAACGTGATAAAGTGTTTTAAAACTTTATTTTAAACTAGGGGACCCGACAGACGTTGTCCTGCCCGAACGTTGGCTTGCTTGCTATTAGCGATTTCAGCAAACGTTTTTTCGATATTCGAATTTTCCATAAACTATATACTAAGTGACATTTGCCATTGAGTTTAACATTTCAATCTTTTTGTTTCATCATTGTGCGATTTGCTGTTGCCCAAAGCCAAATCAAAACATTGTTTTTGGGGCAACTAATTTTGGGGTTATATGTTCTGATATGCGAGAAATCTTTAAAAAATCGTCAAATTTTTTTAAAAAAAACCTAGAACTAGAGTCCCTGTATATAGTTATATACAGGATCTCTACCTAGAACCCCATTGCAGCGCCACCTACCGGTTCCAATCTAAACCATTCAGGGACCCACTCAAACGCACACAAAAAATTTCATCAAAATCGATGCACCCGTTTATGAGGAGTTCAGTAACATACACACGTACAGAAGAATTATATAAATATAATATATATAAAGATAAACAAACACGCGTTTTGATAAAGTAATATGTAAATAACACTAAAATTTTAAAATAAAGAAATAGGGGTAGGAAACATCTCTTATCATGAATTTCCATCAAATATAATAATTTTTTACAGCTGGATAAAGCCCATAAAGAACCTACTAATAGAACATACTACTGTAATAAGAGAAGTTTCTTAAATGCACCTACCAAATAAAAAATAATTGTTAGAGACTGGCCCAGCCGTCGGAGGGCGCTAGTATTGTCACTTCATAAGGTTGGTAGAATTGAGTGATACGCATACTCATGGCCTTCTGGATTAGCATGCCTGCCGGCTCTCCGCGGCCTCTTCATTTGCGACAAATAGCATTACAAAGTTGTGACTCGGCATATCCGAGGATTGAAGTTCAGAACCACGCCAGCCGGTTTGAAACTTAGCTTTTCTCTGTCAGATTATTGTTCCGTGACTGAAACGTTAAATTAGGTTAGTTTTACGACATTTTTGTACGAAAAAAATACAAAATGGATTTTCATAGAAGCAACAAACTAAATTTGCAATGAACGAAAATGCGTACGTAGAAACGTCAAAATTTGTAAATTGTGCTTGCGCGCAAAAATCAAGCATTCTATGCGTGCGAAAATATAAAATCGACTATTCAATTCACCTGTCATCCGTCAAAAAGTGACCAATGAAAATCCAGAATTCTGACGTTTCTTGACCAATCAAAAAAATATCAGTGGATATATCTTCCTAGAAGGTATTCAAGTGACTATTTTAAACAAATGCGATTTGTATTAGAAAAAGTCAATATTAGTGTTCTGTTACTATAGAAATTGCGTAGTTTGTTGCTAGATTTACTGAAAACTAATTTGAAAAAGTAGTTTGGTTCATTAAATAGTCCCCCTAGTCAAAGTTAAGTAGATTATTTTTGCGGTGGTATCACTACTCATGTCCATTGCGCTTGGGATTAGGACTCGTGCTGGCGCACTCGTCCTAATCGTACCAAAGCGCAATGGACATTCGTGACACCACCGCAAAAATAGTCGACATAACTTTGACTACTCATGGTATTATAAGTGAAAGTATTTTGTTGAATGCGCCGCGTCAGCTCAGCCTTCTGCAGTTTAAACGCCGAGCCAACGCTTCTAAATCCCTAGCCACTGTACAAATCCCTAGAGTTACTAGATTGAGAGAGTAACGCGATTGGTATCGCCAATGTATTTGGCTCATAAATGGCGGTTTGTAACTTTATCCACTTCCAAAGACGAGATTTCTCAACTTCCTGATTTTGCGCCGTCAAGTGATTGGCTAAATTTTGACATTTGACGTCGGACACTTGTCACTTCACTTTCAGTTATGTCAATTTGTTAACCTTCGGTATTCGTTATCTTTTGAGCTGCGGTGAATCGTAAAATTGCAGGGTGTTGTGTGCCTTTTGTAAAAATCGCAGCGAATCTGGTTTTCGACTGTTTCAGTTACCACAAGGTGAAAAGAATGTACAAAAAAGACGTAAATGGTTGGCGTTTATAAACAGAACTAATTTATCTTAAGGAGCTCATATTTGTGAAGTAAGTCGATATTATACGCACATATATTACCAGATTACAACAGATTTGCAATTAATCTGAATCGTTAATTAATTGTTCTTCAATAACAGGCACATTTTGAAACAACCCAATTTGAATCTGACAGACAAGATGGAAGAAAACTTTTAAAATGGAATGCGTGGTTATGCACATTCAAATATCCCGCCAATTTGTGGACCAACAATGGCCGACTTTCGCGTTACTCTCTCAATCTAGTAACTCTACAAATCCCCGGGTGACAGCGCCACGCGGATCACTCGAAAAGCTTGCAAATGAACAGGCCGCTAAGAGCCGGCAGGCACGCTAATCCAGAAGGCCGTGCGTATACTCAGTTCTACTAACCTTTCTTCGTTTTTTAAAAAGCGATCTGACAGCGTTTTTGTGAGGCAGCAGTTTTGAAAAATTTAGTAATGAGTCGGGATATGAAGAAGTGTTGTTGAGTCCTAAATTGTGCCTATTTAGTGAGCAGTGGACACAGATTTCCTAAAGCTCAGCCTAAACTTTTCAAGCTGTGGTTGAAAAATATATTTTTCTACTCCTTTATTAGTAAATTGCTCATTAAGCACTGTTTACTTGATTAGTAAATTCGTTATTACAAACAGTGTTACGTAATGACTAACACGTAATTTTTTTTATTACGTTACAGTTAGTTTCTGTTGTTTGTACGAAGCGGTGTAGGGATGTGACTGCAGCCGCCTAATTTTTAAGATGGTGTGACAGATAGTTTGACAGTTAATAAAATATTTCTTTTTCGTTTAACGAAATGAGTGTGATCGTAGAAAAAGTATAGTACGCAACTCGAGCTATAGAGCAATTACACGCTCGTGGAATTACACACGCGCCGCTACGCGGCTTGTGCGTAACTTTTCCAACTTGCGTGTAATATGCTTCCTACAGCTCTCGTTGTGTAATATACTATTAATGATCAACTGAATGGTCTTATAGTAACAACTGTATATAGTTACAAATCATTTAAAATACGTGAAAGGCATTTTAAACTAGCCTACATTAGTATTACAATTGATCACGGCTATTGTAAGGTTGCCGATCATGATTAAACAATATTGTTCTTTGAATTTATTAGCAAATTTAATAGTAAATTATATACCAAGTCACTGAACTTTAACTTTTATCACGAATGTGAGGGGTATATTATGTTTTTTTTTTTGGAAACGAGAAATTGTGAAATTACAACATTTTATCTAAATTTTGTAGGTTATGTTGACGTCGGTTAACGTTAATCTGTCGCCCCGCCACCTACAAAAAATCGCTGTCAATTTTAACGTTCTTCACAACCGTTTTCAAACAATAGTAGTTTGTATACAAAGGCACTGAAGAACTTTTTGTCTCGAATGTGAAATTATTAGTTACTAAGGCCCGTAGGGCTAAGGCAAATACATCAGAGGAGTAAAATTGCATTTTTCCCGCTGCTGATCATGTAAATTAGTGATACAGCTTTAGTAACAAAACGTGTAAGTCGGTGATTATATTTGTTTGCTGCTTTCCCTTGACAACGGAACTTAATATTATTATTAAGTTCCTAGGATAATAAAATTAGCAACGCAAGATGCCGACTTAGACGTTTTGTTTATAATAATTGCAAGTGTTTATGTGACATGTGACACTCACAGGTAACAATCCTGGTGACAGGTGACAAACCAAACGATTTTTTCAAAAATCTAGGAAGATTTCGATAAGCAGCGGGAAAAATATAATAAGATAACTCGGAATGTATCGCCTATTAACATTTTTGGCAGGTAACAAGCCGCGGCTTTGCCTTGGCTTGTACTTGCGTAACTCAAATGTTAATAGGCCCTTACATTCCTTGTTACTTAAATAGCTATTAACCAACTTCTGTAGGTTATGTTGACGTCGGTTGACAGTCGTAAAACAATGGATTATTTCACTGCCGATTTCTAGTATTTTAATGACGATTTCTAGGTACTTCACTGCCGATTTCAAAAAATAGATATTCAGGTTAATCGCAAATATTTTGTGGTGTAATTTTCCATACTGTAAACTCGGAACATTTTGCATATTACGACTATTGCCTTTCAAAACTTTAAAATCGAAATTCTAATGGAGGCAAGTTATGTATACCGGGTGCTGACTTGCGCAACGCTCTATATAAATTTGCATAGTAAATTATTTATATTCAATTAGTTTAGAGCTAAATTGTAAATATATTTTTTGTAGAGAAAAAATACTGCATCCATTCAAACTAATGTTAACAATTTTCTATTTTCCGGAATGAACGAAAATTTAATTTTCAAAATTTATGTGTTGCCTTGGAATTACCTAAATAACCAATATGTGTTGTTTGTCATTGATGTTTGACGTTTATAATAATTCATTATTAATTTTGTTTAATGTCTCTAATGTCTCTAATGTCTCTAAGGTACCTGAACCTTGCCCATAACAAAAATGGTTTTATGGTGGACGCTCGTTAATTAAGCTCCTCGTTTATTGTAAAATATCCGTATCGGTAAATTCTATACAGCACAACCAGTAATAGACCGAAACATTAAGTTTAAAACTACAGGCACGTTATTACATAATTGTAAGTGCAATAATGAGGTTCAGAACCTACACCAAAACGAGGAAAACGACAATACGTTCAATCTTTTGACGGCAGTGACTGAGAATCCTAATATTAGACAAATATTACGGCGGTGGTCAACGTTGCTAGAGACCAAGAGATTTGGTTTCAGACACACTCGCGTTGTGCATTGGCTTGTTTCGATAATTCCATGGCATCACTGATTTTGTAAAAATGCTTGTTTGAATTTTTGCATTCTTTCAATTCCGGAAAATGGAAAATTGTTAGCAAAAATATGAATGGATGCAGTATTTTTTTCTCTACAAAAAATGTATTTACACTTTAGCTCTAAAATAATTAGGCGAGCAAATAATTGAACATAAAGAATTTACTATGCAAATTCCTATGGTGCTTTGCGCAAGGCAACACCCGGTATGTAAATATTTTGTTGGTTTGACAGCATATCCTTAAGTAATCCAAATATCCTAGTGACCATGGAGGGCTAGTCTCTATGGTAGTGACATCAGATCTTTGTCTGAGGTATGATGACGTATTTAAATTTTGCCGCCTTTTGGAATAGTTTCTGGCCCACCCGACACCCGTTGTTAGGGTGCTGAAACTTTTATTTAAAAAAAACGATGCTCAGTGGGCTGTGGAATGAAAAGTCACGCCTTTAGTTGTGTCATAATAATTACTTGTCCTTTTCTGATTGTACTGTTGCTCAACAAAAGATTTCTGCTCCTAAAAATGGCGTTTCATTATTATTTAATTTCAGCTGACACAAGTAATGACTGACTTTTCATTCCACAGCACACTGAAGACCAGTTTTTTGGATCTCTCTTTGATGTCAACCAGCGGCAATTTCTTGAAGTCGTCATAATAGGCATATTACCGATATTCGGCTAGCTAGCAGGCTGTAAAGAGGCAGTAGTGTTTGTTAATCAACGCAGGCGACAATAAGCAGTAACGTATTTCAAATTATCCGAACTTAGTTCAGTGACTATTCAACTCACTTGTCATCTTTAAAAAACTGTCCAATAAAAATACAAGATTTGACGTCTTTGAGCCAATAAAAATGAACTTTTCACTAGTGAAAATAATCGACAATTTTCACTAGTGGTATAGTGAATATTTTAAACAAATGTGATTTTTATTAGAAAAAGTCAATATTAGTGTTCTGTTACTATAGAAATTGCGTAGTTTGTTGCTAGATTTACTGAAAACTAATTTTAAAAAGTAGTTTGGTTCATTGAATAGTCCCTCGAATGCCATTCTTAGTCAAAGTTAGGTAGAATATTATTCCGGTGGTATCATTCATGTCCATTGCGCTTGGAATTAGGACTCGTGCTAGCTCACTCGTCCTAATCGAACCTAAGCGCAATGGACATTCGTGATACCACAGCAAAAATATTCGACATAACTTGGACTACTCATGGTATTATAAGTGACAATTCTGTAACCGGTGGTAGTTGATTGATGCGAAGCAACTGTAGATGTCGCTACAAATTGTATAAAAACAGAGCCAGTAGATATAGAGAGTACCGCCACGTCCGCCATGTTTATTCCTCTGACATATGCGTCACTTTGAGGTTTGTAACACAATTCCGTCAACGTGACGTTTGTTGGCAATCCAAAACTTTACTTAAAATTGGCAAGACTGTAAGTCTATGTCAAATTCGAGGTTAGCAGGTTAGTTTTTGCGTCAGTTTTGACACAAACTGGCGCAAAACATAACCTGCTAACCTCGAATTTGACATAGACTTACAGTCTTGCCAATTTCAAGTAAAATTTTAGACATACCTCATTCAGTCATTGCTGGTGGGAACAAAAATGGCGGCGATAGCGGCATTTTCACGGATCAAAGAATGGCGGTACTCTCTATATCTACTGGCTCTGTATAAAAATAGAGTTACTACTCTATCTAGTAACTTTATAAAAATTAGTGGGAGAGTCGGAAATCTCTTGCTTTTGTATATCTATGGTGTTTGGCATTGTTTTGTGATTCTAATTATTAATTAATGATATTAGGCATTTGCAAAAATTAAACGGTTATATATTTATCATTTGTCAATCAGTAGTAAGATGTTCTAACGTTGCAGCAGTTTGTTTAAATAATTTGAAACCTTATTTGCAGTATATCTGCATTATAACCTAAAATACGCAAAACTGCATTTACAGGCGTCGTATGTGGTAGGTGTATATCATAATATAGTGTTGCTGCCGTTATATGCAAACAACTAATTAATTTTGATAAGCTTCAACATTGCCTTTACATGGTCCGTGACACGCAGCAATGCATTGCCAGATCGGTCCTTCTGCGTTATTTATCGATGTAGATTCCTCAATTTTTACTATAAATATTGTAATTCATGGTTGATTTTGGTTAACAATTCCATTTAATTTTAATTTATAACAAACTTAACAAAGTTCTTTGTGTGGCGTATTCCGCTAGTCACTTTTTAACAGTACGATATTCATAAATGCCTAATAATATTTCAGTAAGTAAATGAATGGTAAGCATTCGTAATATGAACTTCTTGTTTCAGAACCTTGACAGAACTTCAAGTGCAGCGTCTGATGTAAGAGCAACAAGATGTGTTTCCTGATTCTATAGATTTACGTCAGGCTTCAGGTATAAATTTAAACAATTGTCACTTTAACATGGGAAATGATTGTTAACAGACATAAAACTTTTCAGTCACTCAAAAGTATTGGACCTTTTACACTGTTGGTAATTATTGTTGAATTTTATTACTTATTGATTCAATACTTCACATTCTTCTGTTTGGAAAGGTTTTTTTTCCTGGAAGCTAAATAAACTCTTACTACTGTTTTCATGTGTACAATAATTAAATAGTTATTTAAAACAATATATTAATGTTATTTTTGTATGAGTTAGGTTTCTACAAAATATATACAGCGTGTATAGGAAAATGCCTTAGATAAGGAAAAGGCAATGTTAAAAATAAAGAAGGATCAACTATATCTGTGGTCGTGTAACATAGCAACGCTGTTTGTTTTATTGTCCGTGCAACGAGAGATTCATGTAATAGTTTGACAATGTTTGTGTATTGTTGGTGGCACCCAGTCTAGGTCTATTTTGAGGTTAGTAGGTTAGGTTTTACGTCGGTCTGTGTCAAATTTTAAACAAAACCTAACCTGATAACTTTAAATTTAACATAGAGTGCTAGTGCCACCAACAATACACTTCAGTACTGCCAAACGTATAACACGAATTCTTCGTTGTACAGACAGTACAAAATTTTCCAAAAAAATAATAAAAATTCGAATAGGAGGCCCTGACTTTGTATGTGAGCATAACTTTTGATTCTAAACAACTTTTCTCAATAAAATTTTGTCATATTTTTTTAAATAAGGTAACTTCATTCTTAAAGGAATTTCAATTTTTTTGTCCTGCCCTGTATGCTGTTTAACTTGGAGCCATTCTAAATGTATCTGATATGGTTATCAAACATGCACTAACTTGTGGCGGTCTTTAAATTTTGGTTGTACAACTAATAAAGAAATGTTCCATTTGTTGCACACTTAATAGACCGCACTGTATATTATATTACATATGCTACTGATCTACCATTTGGTTTTTCTTTTCGCACCTTTCCTATGCACGCCAGTTCTTCATTGCGTCTTTGAAACTCGTACTAGTTTTATTCTTCAAAATTTTAAGTTTGAAAAAAGAAACAATCATTAATAAATACAAATTTGAGTAACCAAAAGGTTAATGAAAACATAAATTACATAAACTTACATTGATTACGGTGGTCACATTAGACAGATGAGACCTATGTATAATCGCTTAGCTTAACAGTAACTTTCCGAAGATCTTCTTTTTGAAGCAACGCCAATTTATTACCTATCAATTTTGATAACAATTTTTTTGTAACTTTCCAGGGTTTTGTACCTACAATTCTGGAAAGCTCATTAACCTAAAATAAATTGTTGAAGAGGTTCGTAGGAGTTGCGTAAAATGTTCCAACCATTAGCACTTAATATCGGATTCTGTAATTAATATCTTTTTGGTTTTATCTTTCATGCATTTTAGAGGACCCATCTTCTTTTTCTTTTGACGCTTTCACACCCGGAACAGTATTTTTCATTTTCTTCACTATTTTTTTCTCCATTTTCTGACTACTGCTCTTGTGAATTTATGAACCTCTTTATGCTCAAACCAAGTATTTGCAACCACCAGATCATTTACTAAACGGAAGTCTATTATTTTTCACCGTTTCTGTATCTTTTAGGTTCACCGAACTAGCCTACAATTTTTTCCACATCATTTTCCTACCTGTTCATTTGCTGCTACGGCACATTATGGTAACTCATGATATTTATGTCATTAAACTATGTGTTTTATTTCTTTGACCAGTTATGTCACATTTAATCAGTTTCTGTCTAACTAATTCAGTTTATCCTAATATATTAATTTATTTATTGTATATAGTATTTGGGACAAATAGAAGAATAAATCCCAGTGAATTATCCATTTACAAAAAGCAACATTCCCGGACTCCTGGGTCCCAACAATATTCACAGTCGTCTGGGAATGCTACGCTTTTCATCCTAGATACACAATGTACTATTTCGCCCGAAAATGTCATTTTAAAATAAATTAAACTTTTAAAAATTAAACTAAATTTAACTATTCTTTAGTAGTCAGGTAGTTTCTTATTTTGCCTATTTTTAAAAATTTTGCTTAAAGTTTACCAATTGATGACCGTTTTCTCTTATTTTATAGCCTTTTTGCATACCTATTTTTGTATTTTTACTTTCCTAAAAATACCAAGCGCTAGGTACTTATCACAAATGATGGTACATCGTACTTGGCTATTATATGAGGCAGAAATGATTTTTTATTTATTGGAGTTATCAAATCATTATTAAACATTTGTCTTGCACTTTGTGTTACGTGAAATATTATACCGAAAGGTTTATAATAACCCTGTACCTACCTTTAAAGATGTTAGCATGTCCGTCAGAGTCAGAGTTCGTTTGTACACTTCTTGATTAGGAAACGAATTTCTGAATTCTTGAATGTGATGTATTTTCAAGTGTCGTTTTAGCCCAGTTGTATTAGATTGTGTCATTTTTATTTTTGAATGACATAATCTACAGCTTGCAACTTTGTTATTTTTGTCCCTGTCTGTATCTGTTATTTTCTGGATGTCAAAATGCTTCTTAAAATCCGCAACCACTCTGGAGTCACTTGATTTCGATAATAGAGTCTCGTGAGACGAACCTGCCACACTTGAACTGTCATCTACTCTTCTTGGGCTTTTTATTTTAGGAGTTTCAGTTTTCTTTGTAGGCGTTATTGCACAAAATATTCAAATAAAATACACTTTAATTCCTCAAGTAGACGGTGTAAAAGATTTAGGACTGTTGTTGGACAATTCTTTTAGGTTCTTCAAAAACATTCAAAAAGCTTATGCAAATTTAAGGAAATTATTTTGCTTTATAAAAATTAACATCATTTTCGAGTTTCGCCATCTTTTTTATGCTGACAAGTGAAGTTTAGTTGATCTGTGGCGTTCAGTTAAGAAATTGCAACGGTTTAAAGACGACGCTTAAATGGAAAATCCTAAAATGGATAAAAACGCTATTCGTGGTGCGATTCAATATTTGTTTTTTAGTTAAACACGACTGAAATTTTGGCTGATATGCAGCAAACATTGGGTGACAATGCCCCTTCGAAAGTAATTATTTGTCGCTGGGAGTTGCATGATTTAAACGTGGTGATTTGAGCATTGAAGATGATGAACGACCAGGACCATCAAAAACGGTAACAACCCCGGAAACAGTCGATCAAGTGCATATTGTTTGGAAGGATCGAAGAATAAACATTGACGAGATAGCTAGGATCATAGGCATATCAACTGAGCGCATACATCATATTTTGCACGTAGAATTGGGCATGTCTAAGCTGTCAGCAAGATGGGTGCCGCGCTTGCTGAATGCTGATCAAAAACGAGAAAGAGTGCGAACATCAAGCGACAATTTGAAGCTGTTTAACAAAAATCAGGTTGATTTTCTGCGCCACTTTGTTACGGTCGATGAAACTTGGATTCATCACTACATTCCCGAATCAAAACGCCAATCTCAACAGTGGAAACATCATAGCAGTCCTCCACCAAAGAAGGCGAAGTCGTTTTCATCGGCCGGGAAAGTGATGGCTACAATTTTTTGGGATTCGAAGGGGATACTTCTCATCGACTATCTAACAAAGGGCCAAACCATCAACGAAGCAGATTATGCTGCACTTTTGGACCAACTAAAAGCAGCAATTGGCGAAAAAAGACCCGGAATGGTTTCTAATTTTCTTCAACCCACTGAATCAACGTTTTCAGATGTTCTACCTTACTTGCCAAAAATGGAAGAGATTTCCCACATTAGCACGAACCTCAGGGAACTTTACTTTAACATTTTTTTTTGTTCTTTTGCTCACGTGTGCTGTATTTTCTAAATATATGTAATAGTACGACTTACCAGTTTTCATATTGTGTATACAAAATACGGTTACGTTCAACTGCGTCAGATAAAACAAATCTTGCACAGGAATAACCGGCAGCTGTAGATTCTGCATGTAATCGAATGCCAGGGCCCCTAAGTCATCACGCTGCTTACATTCTTCTGTCGAACTCTTTATAAAGTGTTATAAAAACTTGTAACTCCTCTCTCGTGAATTAACTTTTCAGCAACCGCAGTCCTTTTTGCGGCATCGCCTAAAATATTACTCTTTATTTTGAGTGTACTTCTTAAGCCTACACTTATTACAAGTATCTACTTGTGGATGCTCAAAGTGTAGGTTAAAATTTTCATGTTAGAACTTTAGGTAATAGTGGTAAGTAACTTTCACATCAAGGTGCTTTTTACAAAACATGTCGTACATAATGTTTACATTAACCCGTCAGGACGCGCGTGCTAATTTGTGACGTATGGACGCGCGCGGGGTAAAATTTACCCCATAACATATCAATGAAATTGCTGTGTAAAGAAATTAATATTGCACTATGTAGTTGTAGCCTGACGGGCTAGTTTGATTTAATTTAATTTAATTGCTACAACTACCAGACTGAAACTGGCTTCCCAGGAATAGCTCAAAAAAATGCAAAGATCCAAATAATAAACTCAGTAACGTAGGATAGAAACACAGAATAACTTCTTATCATTGTATAATAACTTTTAACTAAATACATTAAATTAAATTGTATTCAACACATGCAATAATAAAATGTAACGATGTTTATAAAAATAAATTAACTTCTTTAACGGGGCGTTTCGCTCGATGGTACTTGGACAGTGATACTCTATTTCAGGACAGCTTGTATATACATTAGTTCCAGTGTCGTGTAGGCATCGCGCCGGATCTGAACAGATAATATGACAGGTTAGCGGATCGCAACGTAATGACGGACAATAACATTATACCCGGTCTTGAAATTGTTAGATATACGAAACTGTGGTCAATATCAAGTTAAATTATATGCATACCTAGTGCGTCTGGTGTTTAACGGTGGAACTCCAGGTGTTCAGCTGGCGGGCGACGAATTTAATTTGTTTTACCTGCCAGCTGTATCGCTGCCCCAAGTAAGTGAATTTCGATCAAATATGCGCTGTCTCTTGTTGGCGATGATGCCCGCCGGGTTACCCTCGATTCAAACGTGCGTGCTTATGGACGACGACCTCTGGTTCGTTCGGCGGGACCACCTGGTGCACGCTTTTCGGCTTCGGAGATGCCAAGTTACTCCAGACGCAATTAACAGGTTTTATTACGTCTACGTCGATGTCCTGGTGCGGGGTAAGTTATTTCATGGACGGAGTCGTCACCGGCGAGCTCGACTTGGCCTCCCGGGTGTCCAAGTGTTGAAGAACGGCATCGGCGAGTTCGGCTAAGCCCTCCTTGTAACCAGGTGTTCAACGTCGTCGGGCCTGAGAAGGGTTTCTAGGTCACTGGGTGCTCGGGGAATGACGCTGAAGAGTCCGAAGACAATCCGAGCGTCCAGGAGCTTGAGGGAACGACGTTGAAGAGTGCGAAGACAATCCGAACGTCCAGGTGCTCGGGGGAACGACGTTGAAGAGTCCGAAGACAATCCGAACGTCCAGGTGCTCGGGGGAACGACGTTGAAGAGTCCGAAGACAATCCGAACGCCCAGGTGCTTGGGGAAACGACGTTGAAGAGTCCGAAGGCAATCCGAACGTCCAGGTGCTCGGGGAACGACGTTGAAGAGTCCGAAGACAATCCGAACGTCCAAGTGCTTGGGGGAACGACGTTGAAGAGTCCGAAGACAATCCGAACGTCCAGGTGCTTGGGGAACTGGTCGGGGCCTTCTCGAAGAGTCCAGAGACACTCCTGAGAGAACGTAGGCAAGGAGAGAGGACTGGTAAAATTCTAGGAAGTTCTGTCTTGTTGGGGCTTCGATTTCTTCTTTTATACCTGGTGCGGGCGTAATCAGAGGTTCGTATCAGGTCGCTGGAGCGGGGATTCGTAGTCTAGGTGTCCTTGCAATTGTTCGCGGTGACGTCACTTCGTGCTCTCGGCGCGGTGCTCCGGTATCTAACGTGGTGTAAGACAAGGGGGAACGCGCAAATTAATTTGTAATTTATAAAACCGCGTTCGCGTTGGGCGAAACGTTACATAGTAGTAAAACGTATTAATGGATCATTAAGAGCAAAATAATATACATATTAAAACGCCTTTTTATTTCTTAAAATTCACATGTTTTCATCTATTTCTGAATCATCACTTGACGGTACACGATCTTCAGTGTGTGACATTTCGTCTACAATCTTTTCCAAATCGGCTTCTGCCAGAGGTTGTTGAAATGCCCATTTCGAAGGACGTGATTCCATTATTATTTCTAATTATTCACTTTTCACGACTTTTAAAGTCGACGCGCGCGTGGGTAAAATTTACCCCATAACATATTATCCCGTTACAACGAGATTGTAACTGATATCAAAAGCATAAATACGATGCATTTGTACTTTGGAGATCTACTCGAGAGGTACCTAGGAGCGGAAGCGTGTGCAAAAAAGATTTTAGATTTTATTAAGTTTTTTTTCAGCGCTGGGGTATTTTTTACATACGCGCGCGTTCTAACGGGTTAAGGGGAGCATCAAGATACTGGCACTCAATTCCCGAATAATGAGATTGTTTTACATGGTACAAGTTGATGTGAGTTCTCATTAAATTCCTGGCATCATCCGAAATGGCATTGCCCTTTGCATGCTTTCCTCGTCTTTTGTATCCAATGTATAAAGTTTTTCAAAAATGCTCTTGCTCATATTCTCGTTAACGTTTCTGCTGCATTTTAATAGACACCTAAAATTAGAAAATACGGGAAAATTATGTAAAACAAGAAAATAAGTAGTTATTACCTGCAGTTGACGACACCCATAGTTTTAGCGGGAATGATTTTGTTTCTATAGTTAATATAGTCTCTCTCTTTTACTCTGGACTGAGGCACTACATTTCACTTGTAACCTGCATCATTACCAACGCCTTTACGACGTTTTGTAACAGTATGTTCTTCATTTTCTGCCGAAACACCTACACCTTGACAGCCCGACATTTTAAGGTTAGATTACCTCTTCTGCATCTGTTTGTTGCTAAAACTTCCTAAGTCATTGACTTACACTACATGCTAGGAGACGTGCTTCAATTACTGACACTTGTAGTGTGCTGACTTACGGGATTTTACCATCAATCGCTGCACAAAGGTCAAAGTAGTGAGTTTTCATGGTTGACTCGATTTGTCATAAAACTGACTTAAGGTGTTTTACCAATAACCGATTCACGTGTATTGAGGTTTCCAAATTATTGATGCAAAGTTAATTTGACTGTACACATAAACATAATATAAAGAATTTAATACTTTAATAGATGGAAAATGTTTGAAAATTCTCATGATAAATTCTAGCATTTTATAGGCTTTGCAGACTATAATATTGATATGTGTTCTGAACCATAGCTAGTATCAAATGTTATTCCTGAATCACCTGACACATTTTAAGAAATTATTGCTAAGTTTTTAAACATAATTGGTTTTAAATTCCGAGTAAAGCTTATCTGAACACATTTGTCAAAATTAAGATACAATTTGTTTCTCTCGCAATAGAAATGCAACCTGTCCAAACTGTTTTGCATTATTCTTGTTAAAACCGAATTTGAGCTTAGACTTCATAGTCTTGCATACCTTGCACCATGTGAACTCAAGCAAGGATCCATGCGATGACCATGCTCTTTGGTGACCTGTGTTGTTTGAGTACCTATTTAGGCAGATTTGACTTTTCTGCTGTTTGTGCACCCATATTGACTAACGTTTTTCAAGACCTTGCAGCTTATATCATCAGAGTGAAAGTCGCCCTACTAATTACAAGTCTTTATGGAGCTATTTTATAGTCTTTTGTGCCAGCTATTTGGAATGACATAACACTGATTGGTCATTCAGGTCCAGTGTAGTTTGAGTCCACGGGGCGTGGCCGAGTGACGCACAGTGGTTGTAGTGCTTTAGAGCCTATTTTGTTATTTATGTAATTATTGCCAGTTCAACAATGACAATGTTATTCATGGCATTGATGATAACAGTAATATAAACATTGGCAGCAACATAGTGTTAATATGATATAGGAAAACATGGTTATTTGATTTTACATAATTGTGTGACTTATCGTATTAGCTAATCACTATCGAGATCGGGTGAACACAAGGCTTGGGGTACTGAATAGCGCCGTCGCATTTGCGAACGTTTTTAAAGAACTTGTTAGCACTTGTGTTGATATATGTTGGGATTGTAGATATATCTAGTTCATAATGTAGCTGTTCGTTTCCCGGATGTACCAGAGAGCATTCACTGCTATTCGAAGAATTTAATTTTGAAGACGTACTTTTAGTATATTGGATGTGGCTATGTTGCTCCAGATCGGTGATGCATATAGTATCAGTGGCCTTATTAGCGATTTATACATCAAGAAAGCACATTTAGACTTGAGTGATTTTCTGTTAATAAGAGGATACAGTGGAGCTAATCTCACGTATCCTTGGTTGAGCTTAATATTTACATGAAGCTTTTAGGTAAGTCGTGTGTCAAGTAGTACCCCTAGGTACTAGACTGCTGCGTCAGTGGGATTTGATGGAATACTGTTATGGTTAATTATTAGATTGGGTGGATTTCTGATACGTCTTAGAGAGAATACGTTTGCTTGACACTTGTCGGGATTAATTTCTAGATTCAATTTGCTGTACCACGAGCATAATTGGTATATTGTGTTCTGTAATTTATTGATGGCTTGGAAAAAGTCAGTGTGTTATACTAGGACTGCTATATCATCTGCAAAGATCGCTAAGGTTGCTTCGACAGATAGAATGTCCGATGTGAAAATGATAAATAGTAGTGGCTCTGAAACACTTCCTTGAGGGACGCTGGCATTAATAGCCTTTTTTTTAGAGATTGCGGAGTTGATGCGTACAGCAAAAGTTCTATTTTCCTGAAAAGAGAAGACAATAGCTTTAAGGTAGTTGGCTATTCGGAGATTGTTGATTCAGTTTAAGTTTATTGTTAAAAACATTTATGATCACTTCTTTGAAATCTGTTTTTCTGTCTCGGGAATGCCAAAAATACATAAGGAATTTCTTCGACTATATTGCTTGACGTTATCAATATTTTGCGGGCACTTATCTCTACTCGCCTTCAGCGTACCGACCTCAGACTGCAGATTGAGCACCTCCTTATTAAGTAACTATTTATTTGATCGTTTGCAAACTGTTGAAGCAACCATCAACATGCACTTAATCTTAACGGAAAGGAAGCGGCGGTTATATTTTTTTGTGAAAAGATCCAATTGAGATTGTAAAAAGCCAAATGATTTTCAGGATAAATAATAATGTAATACCTGTTGACAGTGCTAAAAATGTAAGTAATTTATTTAAGCCATTTATTTAGTATATTATATATATAGAAGCACTTTAACCGCAAGCAGTTATGGCTGCCTTTCAGGCTTTCCTAATCCAAATCTTGGGACGGATTAACACCCATTTTTACTCTTCTTTTAATCGAGTAGTTTTCTACTATACTTGACCTCTTCTGCCACTTTTGCCCATTCCTTCCTATTCTGCCATTTATTTAGTACAAAAGTCAAAATCGATTTGAGTACAGCTGGTTCAAGCTTAGAAAGCACTTTTAGAGAAGAAAATGTCACTACTGTTCATACTTTGAAATGCTAAAGTACATTCAGAGAAAAATCTTTATTAAATTTATGTTGACAGGACTGTCACGCGACACACGCATGTGAGTAATTGGAAAAACTTGTGATGTTATTAACGTCCATGATTGAGTATAGTTGTGGCATAATCACGGGAATGTGGACTGTGGACTTTCTCTTATTTAAAAAACGACATACTTGACAGAAACGAATGATACAATGATAGTATAATACTCTTTTCTTCGAATGTACAAGGGCCATTTCTATAAATATTTTCAAATTTCTCTTATTAGTTCAAGAAATTGCCGAGTGTCTTCTAAGCTTGGGCGAGATGTAATAATTTAATGCTATCTCAGGTTGATTATGGCGACGTGTAGTGTATGCGTCTTGATGCGCAGGATAAAAACTGTAATATATGTACTTACATCTCATTTTTGGTATAAGAAACTGTAATAAAATTTTGTCTTAATTAAAACAAGTTAAATGGTTAAATATGTTCAACAGATCATTACATTGTGTATATCTTATGTATGTGTTATGGCTGATTTTCGGGATTTTTAAGCTGTATGAATCTGGCTTGTGCAAAATCTAGAATGATAATCTCATCTGACTGATAGTAACGGTAGGTAAAACTGCAGTATAAGATCCTGTACAAAGCACATGATTAGAAGATCGAACTTTAGCGCATGCACAGTAGAATTTGTGAATTAATGTTATCAACAGTTCCAAAACAATTTCATGGGGCATTCAAATTGAAAAAACGATCAAAGGCTGCAATTAACCTAAACAAGCTAGAACAACACAGAGAATTGTTGGTAGATTGTTTGAAACCACTGCTTCTGTGAATTCAACTAGTCTCGGACACAATGGTACGTAATTTAGACCGGGATTAGAGGCTATGTCAGTATTCCTTTATGATACTCTGAATTTGTAAAATGCCGTTTTGTTTATAAATTCACAAAATGGTATAATGGCTTACGCCAAATTCCTGTCTTTCGGATCAATAATCTATTATGCAGTGATCAAAATAATTAATGTTTACTTTCATTTATGTTAAGAATTTTAACTGAATTTAAATATGAACAAGAAACACACTGTAACGCTGTATTTAAAAAAGCTAAATAGAGAGTTAAGTAGTAAGCAGGTTGCAGAATTGTTATTTAATGACAATCTCCTTTTGTTCCAGATATGAAGATATCAAACCTCCCTTGGCTTATATATCATTAAAAGAAACGTTAATAATCACCATTCATTAAGAAACTATGGAAAATAAGTCGTGTAGTTCTGCAGAAACTATACCATGCACATCGCAGAACATGAATAGCAATGAAAGTTTTGATAAGCTATGTATTAAACAGGAAATCATCGAATTAAAGGATGACAGTTGTGAAAACAAAACGTTTGACAAAAATTACGTAAATATTGCTTGTAGTGAAGAGCACCCTTATAGTGACTATGTTTGTGAATACGGAACAGCACAAGAAAGCAGGTTAGTTACACCTACGAAGACTCGTATAGGAGAAAAGTCTTACATTTGCGCTGTTTGTGAATACAGAACAGCATATAAAAGTCACTTAGTTACACATGTAAAGAATCATACAGGAGAAAAGCCTTACAGTTGTGTTGTATGTGAATACAGAACAGCAGTGAAGAGTAATTTAGTTGCACACTTGAAGACTCATACAGGAGAAAAGCCTTACATTTGCGCTGTTTGTGGTTACAAAGTAGCAGTGAAAAGTAGTTTAGTTACACATATTAAGACCCATACAGGAGAAAAGCCATACAGTTGCTCGGTTTGTGACTACAAAACAGCACAGGAAAGCAATTTAGTTAGACATATTAAGACCCATACAGGAGAAAAGCCATACAGTTGCTCGGTTTGTGAATACAAAACGGCACAGAAAAGCAATTTAGTTACACATATGAAGAATCATACAGGGGAAAAGCCATACAATTGTTCTATTTGTGAATACAGAACAGTACAGCAAATTAGTTTAGTCAGACATATGAAGAACCACACAGGAGAAAAGCCATACAGTTGCTTGGTTTGTGAATATAGAACGGCAGTGAAAAGAAGTTTAGTTATACATATGAAGGCCCATACGGGAGAGAAGCCATACAGTTGCTCGGTTTGTGAATACAGAACAGCAGTGAAAAGTGGTTTAGTCAGACATATGAAGACCCATACCAGAGAAAAGCCATACAGTTGCTCGGTTTGTGAATACAGAACGGCAGTAAAAAGTCATTTAGTCAGACATATGAAGACCCATACGGGAGAAAAGCCATACAGTTGTTTGGTTTGTGAATACAGAGCAGCATGTAAAAGTCATTTAGATTTACATATGAAGACCCATACGGGAGAAAAGCCATACAGTTGCTCTCTTTGTGAATACAGAACAGCACAGAAAAGTCATTTAGTTAGACATGTGGGGAGTCATACAGATGAAAAGCCTTACAGTTGTGCTGTTTGTGAATACAGAACGGCAGAGAAAAGTAGTTTAGTCAAACATATAAAGACCCATATGGGAGAAAAGCCATACAGTTGCTTCGTTTGTGAATACAAAACGGCACAGAAAAGAGATTTAGTTACACATATTAAGAACCATACGGGAGAAAAGCCATACAGTTGCTTAGTTTGTGAATACAGAACAGCAGTAAAAGGAAGTTTAGTTATACATATGAAGACCCATACAGGAGAAAAGCCATACAGTTGCCCAGTTTGTAAACACAGAACAGCACAGAAAAGTAATTTAGTTAGACATGTGAAGAATCATACAGTAGAAAAGGCATAGAGTTGCTCAGCTTGTGAATACAGAACAGCACGTAAAAGTCATTTAGTTGGACATTTGCGGACTCATAGAGGAGAAAAGCTTTACAGTTGTGCTGTCTTTGAATACTGTTGCTCGGTTTGTGAATACAGAACAGCAGTGAAAAGTAGTTTAGTCAGACATATGAAGACCCATACTGGAGAAAAGCCATACAGTTGCTCGGTTTGTGAATACTGAACGGCAGTGAAAAGTCATTTACTCAGACTAATGAAGACCCATACAGGAGAAAAGCCATACAGTTGCTTGGTTTGTGAATACAGAGCAGCATGTAAAAGTCATTTAGATATACTGCTATGGTTTTAAACCCTATAAATCAAATCTGTTAGCATTGCCAAATTAATGGACATTTCATGAAAGCTCAGAGTGAGATATTTTATATAACTGCAAAGCTAAAATTTGAATTTGCCAGAATGAATACATTTGTAATGAGATGCCAGTAATTGCAGAATAAAAAATCTGGTGTGATACACTCACACAACTTCCTTTTACAGTGATCTTATAATTAGTCAAAAATTTCATTTTTAATTCTTAAAAATTTGTGAAAAATTTTCAAAAATTACAAATTCTACAAAAACGGTACAAAATAGAGCGTTAGTTGAAGAGACAAATTTTCTCTAGAATTTTAAGGTAAATTCGAAAATCTAATAATATACCGGGTGTTTTATTTAAAATAGGAGTTAATAAAAAAAATAGAAAAAAAACAAAAGAAACCTACTTTAGAAGTATTCAACTGGAAAATCACCTATCTCACATCAATACACATTAAAAATATAATAAAAATGTGAAGTTTAAAAAAATCGTTACAGCCGTTTTTGAAAAAATCGAAAAAACTGAAAAATCACAAGAGTAAACACCTACTTCCGGTTATGCGATTTTCTTCAAAAGCTTGCTGTCTTATCTACATAGTACACAAAACTTATATATGAAGTTTCAACGCCATACCTCTTTTCGTTTTTGAGATATTCTGTTCACAGAGACACACACACACACACAGACAGACAGACAGACCAATGAAAAAAAATATGTTTTTTGGGTTTAGGGGACTATAAAACGTGAAGATCTGTTGAAAACTCAATTTCGAAATTTTTGGGGTGAATCCAATACTTCCTTTACTGTAAAAGGAAGTAAAAATTAATGAACGCAATAAGCAAAGCTCAATTCGCACAGGGATCCAAATTGGATGTAAGTTCAGTTAATTGATTAGGTTTGTGCTAAACTAAATGTCAAGCTGAATGAAATTTAATAATTACAAGATGGATCGCAAACTCAAGGGAAAAAGCGTAGAAATCAGGTACAGTTTTAATAGTGAAATCCAGTCAGGGTTGTATAAGAAAGGTAATTGAAAGATAGATAAGCTTAAGCCGATCCCAGCCAGAGATCCGGAAATTGCAGTAATCTAAGTTGAGGTTATGTTTTTCTAAAAACCGATGCTATAAAAACAAATGAAATAGCGTGCCCGCAAGATCTGAAACAGAAGACAAATTAATGCCGGGAAAACAGAACGGCAGAGAAAAGTAGTTTAGTCAGACATATAAAGACCCATACGGGATAAATGCCATACAGTTGCTTAGTTTGTGAATACAGAACAGCAGTGAAAGGAAGTTTAGTTATAGATATGAAGACCCATACAGGAGAAAAGCCATACAGTGGCCCGGTTTGTGAACACAGAACAGCACGTAAAAGTCATTTAGTTGGATATTTGCGGACTCATAGAGGAGAAAAGCTTTACAGTTGTGCTGTCTTTGAATACTGTCGCTCGGTTTGTGAATACTGAACGGCAGTGAAAAGTTATTTAGTCAGACTAATGAAGACCCATAAAGAAGAAAAGCCATACAGTGACCCGGTTTGTGAACACAGAACAGCACAGAAAAGTAATTTAGTTAGACATGTGAAGAATCATACAGTAGAAAAAGCATAGAGTTGCTCAGCTTGTGAATACAGAACAGCACGTAAAAGTCATTTAGTTGGATATTTGCGGACTCATAGAGGAGAAAAGCTTTACAGTTGTGCTGTCTTTGAATACTGTTGCTTGGTTTGTGAATACAGAGCAGCATGTAAAAGTCATTTAGATATACTGCTATGGTTTTAAGCCCTATAAATCAAATCTGTTAGCATTGCCAAATTAATGGATATTTCATGAAAGCTCAGAGTGAGATATTTTATATAACTGCAAAGCTAAAATTTGAATTTTCCAGAATGAATACATTTGTAATGAGATGCCAGTAATTGCAGAATAAAAAATTAATGAACGCAATAAGCAAAGCTCAATTCGCACAGGGATCCAAATTGGATGTAAGTTCAGTTAATTGCATAGGTTTGTGCTAAAGTAAATGCCAAGCCGAATGAAATTTAATAATTACAAGATGGATCGAAAACTCAAGGGGGAAAAGCGTAGACATCAGGTACAGTTTTAATAGTGAAATCCAGTCAGGGTTGTATAAGAAAGGTAATTGAAAGATAGATAAGCTTAAGGACATTCAACGAGCAGATAAGAATGAAGGCATTAAAGCATTTGAAGGAAACCGTAAGAATCAAAAGGCAAGGGCTATAGGAATTGCAGAAAAAGAAAACACATATGAACTTAAAAATGTGTGTGAAAAGGAAACAGTGATTTCATAGGAACCCAATGCAAGATATGCGCGAGTTAAATACTCGAATCAGTGCAGTGACATGTGGATATTTAAAACGCAAATTGAAGAGACGTTCAGTGAAAAATAGACACGCAAACTTAATATAAATGTAAACAATTATTTTAGATATAGTATTAGTGTACAAAATCATAGTTTTAAGTAGAATTATTGTTAAAAGTCAGTATTTTGAACCATGTTAATATCCGCAATTTATTTGAAATTAACTAGCTTTTGTTTATAACAAATTAATGGAGATTGACAAATGAATAAATTATTGTAATGACAGTTAGTTTTTGCGTCTCCAAATAAATTGAGATTTAACATAGAAGCCATTTGAATTTATTAAAATAAAGTACACCATTCAATTTCCCTCACATAAAAATAATTTCTATCGTTGGCGTCTCCGAAACCTTTGCCATAACCATCCCAGCTTACGATCCTGAGCCACAACCAAGAAAGAGGTTCCAGAGCCCGGGGTTTCAACTGCTGCACGTCCCTCCAGCGAATAGGAGTCCGTCACGTCAATCCCAGGAGAAGATCCGGGCACTTGAGTTCATCCGAGGAGGTTGCCGCAGACTGCAGAAATCGCAGGTTAGTTTTATAAGAAAATATTGGCGCTATTAGCCTGAAACGTAACATAAAGCAAGAGTACGACCTGAGGAAGCCGATCCCAGGCATATTAAACATCCATTAACAGCCAGAGATCCGGAAATTGCAGTAATCTAAGTTGAGGTTATGTTTCTCTAAAAACTGATGCTATAAAAACAAATGAAATAGCGTGCCCGCAAGATCTGAAACAGAAGACAAATTAATGCCAGAAAAACAGTCTAATTCAAATAATTACCGATAGAACGTTGATCGATTTCACGATATTTATCATACAATTAAACGCAATCTTGTAAAACGCCTTCCATCTTGGTTAACACTTGAACTAATTTCAGAGTTTTCGATTGTGCGCGTTCTAGCTAAAAGCTGAGAAAAGATCCGTCTTTAACGAATTTCAATAAATTATGCATTCAGGGTGGACCTAACCGAGAAGAGCCTTGGTTTACCGAAATGTGAGCTAGCGTTTTTATTTGATTAGTTGCAGATAAATAAGATATTACAAAAGGCATACAACTATTTATTTTAGCTATCAATTTACAAGTAGCTTTTAATCAACCTAAGATCTGATAACACGAATAAAAAAAATATTGGCGTGGTACCCTTATTTAGAAAAATTTATTTAATAACATTACAAGCACTAATTAGAGACGTACCATCCCAATACATATGAAGACCCATACGGTAGAAAAACCATACAGTTGCTCGGTTTGTGAATACAGAACAGCACAGAAAAGTCATTTAGACATGTGGGGGCTCATACAGATGAAAACCCTTACAGTTGTGCTGTTTGTGAATACAGAACAGCAGAGAAAAGTAGTTTAGTCAGACATATAAAGACCCAAATAGGAGAAAAGCCATACAGTTGCTTGGTTTGTGAATACAAAACAGCACAGAAAAGATATTTAGTTACACATATTAAGAACCATACGGGAGAAAAACCATACAGTTACTTGGTTTGTGAATACAGAACAGCAGTGAAAGAAAGTTTAGTTATACATATGAAGACCCATACAGGAGAAAAGCCATACAGTTGCCCGGTTTGTGAACACAGAACAGCACAGAAAAGTAATTTTGTTGGACATGTGAAGAATCATACAGGAAAAAGGCATCGAGTTGCTAGGTTTGTGAATACAGTGAAAAGTAGTTTAGTTATACATATGAAGACCCATACGGGAGTATAGCCATACAATTGTTCGGTTTGTGAATACAAAATAGCACAGAAAATTAATTTAGTTAGACATATGCAGACTCAACTTTTGACAAATTTACACGCTGTTGGGCATATCCTGATTTTAGATTTCCGTTAGCAATATTATTGTTGTTTATGATAGCCGAGTATAATGTGTGTTTGAATCGGATGATGACTAGGAGATAATAAATTATATGGTAAGATCAAGAAGAGTAAAAACATATAGCGATAAATACAATTATTTGTATGACATGGACGATGGACAATTTTTTTATTAAATTAAGGTTACAAAAACCAATTGTAAAATTGCTGCACTTGTTGTGTTTCTCGTCTTTATTTGACATAATTCACTAATGCGAAGTACACACTAAAACCACAATACAAGAACCAACTGAACTATGCTACAACGCTACGAATATGAGGTTATGTCTTTGGCCACCAGATCTAACATTTTAGACTAGATGGCAATGTTTAACGGTTGAGCGCTGCCAACGTTGAAGTATTACAGCTTATCTTAAGAATAGGTAACCTGGGAATAAAATTACGTGGTAAAACATTTACAATTCTATTCGGAGTAGAAGTTGTGGCATAAATATATTCCAGCCATAACTATACCCTGGTTAATACTAGCATTGTAAAATAAGCCCTAAGTCACTTGATACTGTAAGTTTCTGAGGAATAACAATTTACGGAATTATTTTCAGCGAACAAAAACATCTACAGGTCCCGCATCGTAACCTTAGAAATTACACGCTGTCAGCTCTCGGGTGCAATCGCATCATATCGTGCACTTCGGCTGCTTCCAAAACCACTATTCGCCGGTGCGTCACTGCTGTACATTCACCCTAAAAATCTGACGCCAAATAAGTTTACACTTGACCCTTGCGTCTTTAAACTCTACTATTTTTATATAGGCTTGTTTGCTGCAAATAATGTCGGTCCAATTGTTTTATTTGCAAGAACTGTTGTAGATTAAATTATTTATAAAGTATATTTAAAAATGCTGCAAATAAGGCTTTTCGAAGATAATGTACTTTAACTCGGAGTGTACGCTTACCCCTACCACAATATAAACAAACCCCAGTAGCGAAACTCAGGATTTGAGAATTTCATGCGCATGTCCCAAAATATACCGCTTAGAATATGGCCGCACTTCAATCAGCTGTCTCGTGTTTTGGTTTGAAGGTGTTCTTTCTTTCGCGTGTTGAAAACTTTGAGTGTGGTTATTTTTTAAATTCGTACCTAGTAAGTACCTAGATTTGTTAAAATGCTTAAAGCCGGGGGCTACGTGTGTGCCTATAAGGATTGCAAATCAGCACAGAAGTTTAAAGCACCAGATTAAGTTTTTTCAGTTTCCCAAAAGATCCAGAAAGGTAATTGAAACTTTGAAATTTAATTATACAATAAACAAATATGGTTTGAATTCTCTTAGGTCTAAGTTATGGGCAGAGAGCTGCAACAGACCTGACTTACTATTGAAAAACGTGCAAACTTTATATTATTATTACAGAGTTTGTTCGAAGACAAGTAGTGTGTTTGATTTGTAAAATTGTATCTAATTTATAAGATTTCATTAAAACCCTTTAATTTTAATAAACCTCCCAAAAAGAATAGGGTTTTTGTAATTATAATAGGTCCTCATCCAGCAAATCGCATAATTTCAAAAAAATAAATATTTATTAATTGATTTTTGTGTTTGCATTGTTATTTTCTTTATTCTACCACTAAGTACTATGAAGTAATATTTGAATTTCGCGCCAATACTACAGCTAAGTACTATGACGTAATATTTGAATTTCGCGCTAATACTACAGCTAAGAATATGGCCGCCGCATTCAGGGTCACAGAAATCGCATACCTGAGATCAAAGGTGCCGACAGAGAGTTTCGCTACTGGTCTGTGAAGTATATATACTGTGCCCCTACACTGTATCGCATTGTTGCGCAAAGTGAATTTTTTTTAAGGTTACGATGCGGGAGCTGTACATAAACATAATGATAATGTTTGGTGTGTTGTATCGTATTTCAAACCTAACACTTATAAAATCGGCCACCTTATAAATATAACTAGGTTAAGGTATCATTAATAGATATTATTGGTTTTTTGTACTTCTCTAATATTTTTTAAATATGTTTTAATTGTATGTAATATATGATAGATTATAGACTATTACATATCACTGTTTTTTTATAGTTCTTCATTTTTTACTGAATTTTAAAAATTATTTAACTACCCTTTCTGGTTGAAAAATTATGAAGAAATTCGGCGCTCGCGCCCAATAAAACTGTGAGTACATATCTGGCAACACTGCTTCAACCTGTCTGAGGAGTTCGCGCACGTTTTAGTGTCTGTTTTCTTGCAAACCGTTGTGCAATGTTTTACAACGAACATAACATACATGTGTAAGAAAGATGGCTAGAGACGCGACGGTTCGTTATCCACTGCGGATTTGGCGGGACTTGTGCTTAACGGGCTGTTTCTCTTACCAGTCCACCTAAAAAGTATGTGTAAAAACAGTGTGAATTAAATAAAACGCTATTTAGGCGAATTAATAAGAAAGTGTATCTAAGCGGGATAGTGTAGAATATGCTTAATAGTCTAAGGATTAGAGTTTGTAGCACTTTATAACAATCGCCAATCAACATCGATTCATAAAAGAATCTTAACATATTTCGGTCATATAGGTATCACGGAGAGACAACGACAACCTCGAGCATTTCATAATACAAAAAGTACCAGCTAAACGACGCAGAGGGAGCCACAGCCGTCTTGAATATTTAAGACGGCTGTAGATGGGCAGATCAGATACGGCAAGCAGGCGGACATATATTCTACCAGCTATTACACGAAGCGGAGTAGAGAACTGATTGGTGCGATACCATACAACATTTTTAAATAGAATGGTGTTGCGATATCTCTGTAATTGCGATAACGACTGAGATTAGATGATGAAACTGGATATACTGCAATGGATGCTCCCTAATGACTGGGTTTTAATTAATATTTAATTGTAAGTTTAGAGCAAAATCTCATATGCACAATTCTGCGTTTAATATTTTACTGTGTACGGGACTTTGCTTGTTATTAAATTCTTAGGCTGGTTAAAGTGTGAGCTGTACTAATTTACTGCCCAAAATAAATGGTTATATGGCTTTTTAATATTTTATTTATCTGCAATTAATTATAACTAGCAGTCCAGTGAGACAAATGTCTCATTTAATAAAACAAAAAAGACCGTCCCGGACGGACCAGCGTTCCGCACGGACGGAAATCACGTGATTTCTCGAAAACCGGAAGTGTCACGTGACTGAAATTTGGTTCCTGACCTGACATGACCATTCCAAACATATAACTTTCATAACTTTTTTCTCTATCTCTTACGGTTTGGCTGCTGAAACAGCGTCCCGGACAAACGGACGGACAGACAAGTCTATTATATATATAGATAAAATGCTAGCTCAAGTAGAACAACAAGCTTCTTAACTCAGGTGGGTTCCTAGTTGATTGAGAATTACAAATTATCTGATACGGTCCTGTTCTCCGCATTTAGTTCCAATGCACGGTAGCTAATTGTTTGCAATACTGTCAAAAAATCTACAAAATGGAGTACGTATGCAAGTCTGCTGTATTTGACTTTTAAAACCAGTGTAACTATGAGAATTCACACGGTAAATATTTAAATCTTTGCACTTTGGGCGGTAATTAACAGCTTTTGTTTCAGGCATTACCTTCGCATAACCTCAAATTTGGGAAACCGCTTATTTTCGAACTGCGCCTCCGCTGTGGCCGTGGAAATGCTTGACTCTTGCTTAGTAAGGTGTGATCTCGCATGCACATAAATTTACCGGCGCTAACACAGATATTCTCTAGGCAAAATTGGTACCTTATTATCGGCCGAACTGCTTCGAGTCTTCGAGATGACGCCGTTGGAATATTGTCGCTGTTCCTGGCCCCTTTGAAGTCAAATCTCCTGGAGAGGTTGTTACCGAGCTGCACTACGCCCTGGAATGTTGATCTCTTGGCTCAGATGGGAATTTGGGTTGCAGTCGATGATCGGAAACTGGAGGTGCTCGCTCCCGAACACACAATCGGAGGCGAAAGGAAAATTTTAATTTGTATGTTATGGATCTTGTCACACAGACTTGTACAATAGCATGGAGATGTGTAGAATAAAACTGGCTACTTTTTATCTAGGTAAAACACTTTATTCTATATTAAAACAGTAATTAATGTGGAGCACATTGAGTCATTCAATAATTTATTTCTTTTGTTCTCTCTTATTAAAACAAATTAGAATCTATCGCTATGGTTACAACACAAACGGAAATAAGTTTTGGTTAATTTAAATACATTCTAGAAAAAAGTTTGATACCATAGTTTTAAATCTTCAAATTTCTTACAAACTAAATTTATTGTCTGTTTCTTAGATTTAAAAATCGTTTTATTTGCGCCACACACACAAACACGTTATATTATTTGCTCTGCTTTTTCACTCACGTTAAATGCACTGTTTAATTATAGAGGTCATTGCTTCTCAATTGCTTTTCCATGTCCTTCTGCCTGCTTTCTTCAGATTGCTCTATTGCAATGTACTGTTATTTCATTCTGGCTTCCTTACTTTTTTAGAATCCTCACAAATTTCACTGACTAGCTTTATTGATGCTACGGTTTTACTTGCACATAGCAAACCTTTTTGTGAATATTAATTTCTTTCGGTTCGGCTATTCATTATGCACCATTAAGGTCCCGGGTGGTGTAGCTTGAACAAGCGTCCACGTTCGATCAGCAGAGTTAAGCAACGCTCTTTCTGGTCAGAACTTGGATGGGAGTTCCACGGCTGCATCTCTCGGCGCCTTGTGATACGGCTGTTACGGAAATAGTTGGTCCCGGATATCATAACAACATCATGACAGTCGTTGGTGGGGTTGGAAGTCCCCATAAAATGTACAGCGACGCCTGTAATTGGCCTAACGGCTGTTGGCTGAGTGCGATATAAATATAAAATATAAATATAAATAAAACCTATTATTTAATTTATTTGCAAGTCAACCTCGACCCCTGTGAAAAACAAGCTTGCCTTTTGCGTTCCTTACTTAATTACTTTATTACTGGCATCTCTTCACCAATGCATTTATCGTTTAAACCTTAAACTTATCATTGCAGTTACATAAAACAAACCAACTATGTGCTTATTGAAATGTTCATTAATTTGCACTGCTAACAGAGTCGAGTCGTGGGCCTAAGACCATTATAATACGTAACGATTTAAGGAAGATAGGACTTCCATTTCTTTATATTCGCATATTGAATTTCCACTTGCAGTATTTAGGAACATTTTCAACCTGGCAATTTAACAGATGTTTGTTAACTGGAACAATGTTGAGTTTCTAAATTTCACTATTTTATTAATTATTTGTAGGAGGTATCATAAGTCGTTTTTAATGCAAAAGTAGAAGAAGACCCGGTTAATGAATGTGCTACAAGGACAGAAACGAAAAAAAATATTGGGACACACAAATTGATAAACATTAAAATCAAAGTACTTCTTCTTCCTCTTACATTAGGCCAGTGGCCTGTTTATTCTACACAATTGTGGTTCTGTGAGCTCTCTTAACTCGTAAGTTGGGTAGGTGGCTAGCCTTGCCCGTCGAAATTGAGGAAGAGTTCCCTTATTAGGGGTTAACGACTAAACGACTACCACAGGTGTTAGCTTGGTAGCCGGGGAGCGTACGATTTTTAAAATCCGTCTAAAGTCCACCGGGAATCGAACCCGGGCATATGCTCGCTGGGCCATCCACTCACCAAAAAATCAAAGTAGCAGAGGAAAAATATTTCTGACAAGTGTAAAGAAACTGAAGATCTATACGGAAACACGACACATTTGGAGTACATAAAAAAGTTAAGGAGTTAACAGGAATCGGAAGAAAGAAACAAACTGGTCTAATAAAAGACAAAGACGGTCAACTTATACGCGATCAGACACCAAAATTAAAACGATGGGAAGAATATATTAAACATCTGTACGACGATAACAGAGCTGAAAAGGATGAGATAGTAAACACAATAAATGAAGATTTCCTGGAAATAGCATTGAGAGAAGTAGAACATGCATTAAAGAACGTTAAGAATCGTAAAGCTGTAGGTCCTGATGAAATATCGGTAGAATTTTTAAAACTAATGGAAAAATTTGGTGTGATACACGCACACAACTTCCTTTTACAGTGATCTTATAATTAGCCAAAAATTTTCAAAAATTACAAATTCTACAAACACGGTACAAAATAGAGCGTACGTTGAAGAGAAAAATTTTCTCTAGAACTTTAAGCTGAATTAAAAAATGTAATAATATACTGGGTGTTCTATTTAAAATAGGAGTTAATATAAAAAATAGAAAAAAAAAACGAAACCCATTTTAGAAGTATTCAACTGGAAAATCACCTATTTCACATCAATACACATTAACAATGTAATAAAAATGTGAAGTTTGAAAAAAATCGTTTTTTAAGAAATCGAAAAAAACTGAAAAATTACAAGAGTAAACATCTACTTCCGGTGATGCGATTTTCTTCAAAAGCTTACTGTCTCATCTACATAATACACAAAACTTATATATAAAGTTTCAACGCCATACCTCTTTTCGTTTTTGAGATATTCTGTTCACAGACACACACACAGACAGACAGACCAATAAAAAAAAATATGTTTTTTGGGTTCAGGGGACTCTAAAACGTGAAGATCTGTTGAAAACTCAATTTAGAATTTTTGGGGTAAATCCAATACTTCCTTTATTGTAAAAGGAAGTAAAAAGAAGAACTACAAGCCATCGTAGATGTAGTTGACCTTAGACGCCGTACTGGCAATATACGACAAGAATGGCTAAAGTCAGTATTTGTTGTATTGCCTAAGAAAAACAATGTTAAGCAGTGTTGTGGATACCGAACCATAAGCTTGATGATTTGATGAGTCACACATTAAAAGTATTTTTGAAGATCATCCGTAGCACAACGTACCACAAACTAGAAGAGATGGGTCAAATTCAGATTGGATTTTGGAAAGGTATAGGAACAAGAGAAGTCTTGTATGCGATGAATGTACTCATCCAGCGATACCTAGACATGGACACTGACATACACATATATTTTATAGACTATCGGAAGGCATTCGACAATGTTCAACATGAACGACTGATGGAAATTCTGAAAAAGGAAGAAATAGCGGAGCACGATCTACAAATAATACAAAACATATGCTGGCAACAAAAAGCATTAGCCCAAATTGAAGGTGAGAAGACTGAGGAAATGGAAATTAAGAAGGGTATAAGACAGCGATGTGTCTTCTCACCCTCGTCGTTTAATTTGTATTCCTAAATTATCTCCAAGGAAGCATTAACTGTCCAAGTAGATGGAATAAAAATCAACGAACAGATAATTAACAACATGCGATACGCTGACGACTCAGTGTTGTTAGCAGATAACATCGACGACTTACAATGCCTACTGGAAAAAGTGAACAGGGTTACTAACAAATACGGCTTAAAAATGAATCTTAAAAAGACGTAATACATAGTAATTAATTAGCAAGAGACCCTTCCCAAACGCCATTCTATCTATTAACTTAAATACTTAAAAATAAATAAACAACAATCGAAACGGTTAGCAAGTAGAAATATCTAGAAACATGGTTGAACGAAGAAAATTATAATACACAAGAAATAAATACAAAAATCGAGATAGCCAGAGAAGTGTTTACAAAAATAAGAGACCTCTTTTCCAATCGTAATTTCACCTTGCAATTGAGAATTCGCATGATTATATGGTATGTATTCCCTACATTATTATATGGAGCAGAAGCATGAAATAGCAAAATATAAAAAAGCTTAAATCCTTTGAAATGTGTACTTCGTGCTACAGCTAATCATGAAGGGCAAAATCGAAGGAAAGAGGTCAGTGGGGAGAAGAAGGATGTCCTGGTTAAGAAACTTGAGAGAGTGGTGCGGCTGTACATCTATACAACTATTTCCATTCACACTGAATAATTTTACAGTTACATCAAAGAGGAACGTAAATGTAAAATGAGATCAAATACGCTACGCAAAATTATTACTCGTAAAGCAATGAGTTATATTATATACAAAAATGCAATAGCAGGACAGTTCTTTCAGAACACCCTCGCATACAAGCATCAAAAGTATTCTTTCTTAGAACGTCAATATTTACAGTGCGATGAAAAAAAAATTATTGTAGCAATTTAAACGAGACATGGATATACCAGAAAGGAAGTCAACTATGAATTTGGCCATATGATATACTTCTGCAGGCAAATCCTAGAAGTATTAAAAATGAGGGGACCAGATTTACAATATTTCATGCAGGTTGAAATTCTGGACTTTTGCGTGCATGCGGTTTCTTTTAGATAGTAAGATAGAACATATGGATTACCGTAAAAAATGCACAGAAATACATTATGAACTGGATTTCTGAACAACTGCTTCCTGCTTTAAGTAAAATTGAAGGAAAGTGTGTTATCGTCATGGATAATGCCGCTTACCAATTCGTAATTTTGGACAAAGCGCTCACGTCTTCTTCTTCAAATCAAGAAATTATAGATTGGTTAAACAAAATCTATTTTAAGGAAAAAAGTATCAGGCACTTTTTGAAAATTATAAAACCATTTAAAAGCACTACCAACAAAAAATATGTTGTCGATGAATTTGTAAGAAACCATTAGCACGACGTACTTTGACTTCCACCATACCAATGGATTGGGCCTTTAGAATTAGCATTTGCATCTCTAATTTAATAGCCCAACGTTCGCATCTTTATTTTTCCGAGCGTTGCAGTGTGGGAATTTAAATGTTCAAATGCGCGAACCTGGAGATACCACCGGTCACGGAATTTGTGCAAGAGCTTTCTTCTTCCGCCAGCTTTTGTAGAGAGAGGCCAATACGGGAAATTCAATTCGTGACTCTACGGGGATATGTTTCACGTGGACCCCGACTTTTAAAGTAGGCCTTGCATTTGGCGATGTTTGATTGTCTTCACTAAGCAAACGCTTCTGCAAGCTTACACTGTGAGCTGCACGCGTTGTTACGGCCCTTTATCGATCGTTGGGTAAGCACATTTGAATTTTTAGGTTTCTGTTCTAATTAATATGGTAATTAGGCTTTTATATGCGGCATCCTTATCGCTGAAAATCATTGCTGCGTTTGCGTTATGCACGCTCTTGGACGACGTTGCCGGAATATGATTTCATGAGACCTTTTGGGCCGCTGGATCTCTTGTGCTAGGTTTGTTATCGCATTCGATGTGCTGCAGATACCCTTCCTGGCCGCATTCCATCTGTGAAAACCTATGTCGGAGAGTTCCGGAAAAACCGCAGTAAGTACACCCTCATTTTGCTAAAATTTATTGGATTTGTGTTGACGATACAGGCAATTACGCTAGCGATAAGTTATGCGTTGATCTGGAAAAGGCTTTTGGTTGCTCAATCAAGCCCGAAAAAATAAATTAGCTATATTATCGATCGCACTAGCGATTTCAGTTAGGGTTCTACTGAACTCACGCACAAAGCGTGTACGACTTGCAATGCAGTTTTTGTAATCCGACTTCGATCGCAAGTCTTTTCAGTCCAATTTTAAGTTTAGTATAGTCAGCGATCGGGCCGTTCTTTTACCAGTTCAATCGCTGAGATGTCTGCATGGTATTCTAGATGTCAAGTTATTGTAATGTATTGTTTGAGGCTTTCGCGGTTACTCGAATTATTCTCCTTAGCATAGAATTTCGGCTTAGACCGCGTAGTATTTGTATATGAACAGCCAGCATTTTCTGGCTTAATGTGCTTTGCACCTTGTGAAGTCGAGCAAAAACCCGCGCGATGGCCATGCTCTTTGGTGGCTCGTGTTGTTTGAGTATCTTGAGAACGAGGATACTTAGGCAGATTTGGCCGTTTTGCTGTTTGTGCATCCATATTCACTAACGTTTCGCAAGACCTTGCAGCTTGCATCATCAGAGTGAAAGTCGCACTAAGAACCGAAGGTCGGTGTGGAGCTATTTATAGTCCTCTGTGCCAGGCGCGCGGAGTGGCGTAACGCTGGCGCTGGTTGGTCGTCCGAGTGCAACGTAATCCGTGGGGCATGGCCGTATGACGCAGAGTGGTTGTAACGCTTTAGATCGTGTATCACAGGGGTCCACGTTTTACTAAGCTTAAAGCCATCTTCCCTGTTGATATTATTTGGATGTTTTTCTATTTCTATGGCTTCACGTATCACTCGCGGGAAGTAATGAGGTATTCTGGCAAGTACTCTGGCATGCTCAAATTCTAAAGTGTGCCCATTTGTAAACGTATGCTCAGCTACGGCTGATTTTGTGATGCGTTTGTGTTTGCAATCGCCTTTATGTTCTTGGAGTCTTAGATCAACGGAACGACCAGTCCAAAAACTTCCCAGAAAAGATGCAGAAATCATCCGACAGGATGTGTCTTGTATTTTAAGAAGAGCGAAACCGCCCCGCTCCAACATCAGTAAAGCAGAGAGAGAGGCAGCTACAGCATTAAAGAAGAACAAAGACATTGTCGTTCTCAAAGCTGACAAAGGAAATGCTACTGTCTTAATGAACACTGAAGATTATAATGCGAAGATGGAAGTCTTACTATCTGATACAACTTACAAAAGTCTACACCGCAATCCCACTACCTCTCTCAAAACAAAGATAACCTCTGCCATAAAATGCTCCGATAGTATCGATCCCACTTTAAAGCACCGATTGATTCCTAGAAATGCAATAACTCCTCGCATGTATGGCCTACCTAAGATACATAAGGAGGGCGTGCCGTTGAGACCAATTGTCAGCGCGATCAATTCTCCTATACATGCTTTAGCAAGACATTTAACCAGTATACTACAGCCTCTAACTGGTAAAACAGACTCCTTTGTCAAGGATTCAGCAGAGTTTGTCCAGAAACTAAAGAACATAAAGTTAAACAAAGATGATCTCTTAGTCAGCTTCGACGTAGTATCACTCTTCACGAAAGTGCCGGTTGATGAGGTGCTAGTAATGCTCAAAGATCTCTTGCCTACAGACCAAGTTGAACTTGTTGAAATTTGCCTGAAAAACACTTACTTCAGTTGGAACAATAAAATATACGAACAAGTCGAAGGAGCGGCCATGGGTTCACCGCTATCACCTGTTATCGCTAATATCTACATGGAAGCTTTTGAAACCAAGGCTCTCGAACAAGCGCAGCTAAAACCGACTTGCTGGTTGAGATATGTAGATGATACCTTTGTCATCTGGTCACATGGACGCCAGACATTGAATCTGTTTCTAAAACACCTGAATTCTGTACATGCCAACATACAATTCACAATGGAAGTAGAGGAAAATTCCAGTATTCCGTTTCTAGACGTCCTGGTGAAACGTAAATCAGATGGCAGTTTAGGACATGCAGTCTATAGAAAGAAAACACACACGGACAGATATCTAAATGCTGACTCACACCATCATCCAATGCAAAAAGCAACAGTTCTCCAGACTCTGGCGACAAGAGCCGTTCGTATCTCAGACGAAGAAAATCTAGAGAGAGAAAAGCTACATCTGTTTGACTCTTTACAAAGGAACGGATACACAACTACCGCCATACGAAAAGCACTAGACAAGACTAGGACAAAAAAGGCTAAAGAAGAATCTCCACCTCTAGAAGGCTTAGCATTTCTACCTTACGTTAAAGGCTCAACTGATAAGATAGGACGTGTCCTGCAACGATGCAACGTCAAAACTGTGTTCACGAGCAAGGAAACTTTGGGTAACGGCTTCAGATCGGTAAAAGACAAGATTCCAAGTTTAAAAACCGCTGGCGTATATCGCATTCCTTGTTCTTGCGGCTCGAGTTACATTGGACAGACTGGTCGTTCCGTTGATCTAAGACTCCAAGAACATAAAGGCGATTGCAAACACAAACGCATCACAAAATCAGCCGTAGCTGAGCATACGTTTACAAATGGGCACACTTTAGAATTTGAGCATGCCAGAGTACTTGCCAGAATACCTCATTACTTCCCGCGAGTGATACGTGAAGCCATAGAAATAGAAAAACATCCAAATAATATCAACAGGGAAGATGGCTTTAAGCTTAGTAAAACGTGGACCCCTGTGATACACGATCTAAAGCGTTACAACCACTCTGCGTCATACGGCCATGCCCCACGGATTACGTTGCACTCGGACGACCAACCAGCGCCAGCGTTACGCCACTCCGCGCGCCTGGCACAGAGGACTATAAATAGCTCCACACCGACCTTCGGTTCTTAGTGCGACTTTCACTCTGATGATGCAAGCTGCAAGGTCTTGCGAAACGTTAGTGAATATGGATGCACAAACAGCAAAACGGCCAAATCTGCCTAAGTATCCTCGTTCTCAAGATACTCAAACAACACGAGCCACCAAAGAGCATGGCCATCGCGCGGGTTTTTGCTCGACTTCACAAGGTGCAAAGCACATTAAGCCAGAAAATGCTGGGTGTTCATATACAAATACTACGCGGTCTAAGCCGAAATTCTATGCTAAGGAGAATAAGTTATTGTAATACAAAATATTAATTGTTTGACATTATGATTTGGGTTTGACTTCAGTCATTTTCATTACTATATACCGCTGTAGAGCGCCAGGCTTTTACCTGAAATTGTTTTTTATTAATTGATAATTCTGGGCCCTTTTGAGTCTCATGTACCTTAATTGCGCTTAATAATTGGGACACTGCTTAGTGAAATTAAATGTACTTACTGTTACTGGTATATATTTTTTGTTTATCTATACGTATGGCTCTTTATAAACCTGCTAGTTTTTCGTGGTTTAAGTGGTTTAAGCAAGATACACCCAAGGTAGATGATGAAATGATTTGATAGCTAGACTTGTGCTTTTGTTGTGAATTGTAATTAAAACGACTGACGCCCGTTTGTATTCAATGTATTAAGTATTTATAACCCTAAGAACCGCTGCCTAGTCCTTATCCACGCTATATTCTGACGAGGGTTTGAGCTAGCCATGGCGGTGTTTACACCTCGTTTAAGGGTGGTGCAAATTGGGCAAAATATACGGACACTTTCAACATGGAAAACATTCCTCCCACTGTAATATTCTTAGCAGCTAATAATGATGAGACTGATTTTGAATTCTTCTGGGTTTGAAACTGATTTTTTAAATACAGTAGGTAACTCACCGGCACGAAAAACGGAGCACTTGCATTTATTGATTAGATTTAAAATTGTATCCCTTTGTGATGTTTTATTATTACATTTATTATTATACATTTATTATACATGTTATAATGTTAAATGTATAATAAATGTATAATAATAAATGTAATAATAAAACATCACAAAAGGATACAATTTTAAATCTAATCAAAAAATGCAAGTGCTCCGTTTTTCGTGCCGGTGAGTATATAAGGAATTTATCAGTTACTTATCATTCGGTTATTAATATACTTACATGCATTAATTTTTGTGAATCAAGTGAAAGTGAAAAGAAATATGTATGTCTGGTTCGGTAATTTTGGACATTTATCGGTAATTGGGATACTAAATGAGGACAGTCTACAATGCTATTAATTAGTTTGAATAAAAGTAATTGTTCACTAACAATTCTTCTTATTTCAAGTGTCTCTAATCTTAGGTACAAGAGTCTGTCTCTATAAGGATTAGGCGGCATTTTAAATTTAAAAAATATAAGCTCTGTGAAGCGATGTTGATCGGATTCGATCTGATTCTTGTATACACTGTAATTAGCTGACCAAATAATGCTTGCGTACTCAAGCTTAGATCTTACAAACGCATTATATAGCATTCTATAGCATTATTTAGAACAGTATGTTGTTGAAGCATTTCGTTATGCGAAAAATGAAACCTATCATTGAGTAGGCTTTCTTGCATATTTGATCGATATGGTTTTTAAAACTAAGATAATGATCTAACAATACCCCGAGATCTTATACACACACGGTTCTTTGAATCTGTGCACCACTGATATTATAATTTACTGTGATAGGATTTAGTTTTCTGTAGAAAGATATTATATGGCACTTACTAAAATTCAGGTGCATTAAATTAAGGGTGCACCATTCATTCACCGTGTCGATATCGTTTTACAATAATGTGGCGTCACTTATATTGTTGATTGTACGGAATAATTTCAAATAATCAGCATATATTCGTTTAACTATCAAAGCGTAAAGTTACTATACCGAGAGTGCAAGTGATACGGAGTGTATATTGTAAGGTGCATTAGCCTTAAAGCTAAGTGATAAATTTGGTAAGAATGCTTTCTACGGGAAACGGACCTGGTTTTATAAACAATATGCCTCAAATAACGTCAACACCAAGCCTTATGCAATATCAGCCAGTTATGACCACCCAAATATCGCAAATAAATCCATCACAGTCACAACTATTCCCAACAAACCAAGAACAATTACTTCAATCTTACACGCAAATTTAAAATCATCAATAATTGCAATATTTCCATCAACCACAACATACCCCACAACAATATTTTCATCAACAACCACAGGAAATTCTTAACACACCTCTAGAAAGAATGCTTTGAACCAGCGACGAAGAGTTTGAAAATCAACCCAATGAAAATCCTTGGTAGTTAGGAGCTTCAAAAGAACAAAAACGTTCACAAATCAAGAACCAACAACTGATAACATACAATTGACCAACGAATATAGTCTCTCCACTCTCAACACAGAAAACACCACAGCTGCAAACCAAACCGTAAATAATATCTCAAGCTCCTCCTATATTCGTATATGGTGAAGCCAAAGTCCGAGAAATAAAAAAAACTTACGGAGATTGTAGAACAAGAACAATATACCACTAGAAGTATGGCCAACGATACAGTAAAAATTAACTGTAAAACCCCAGATACCTACAGAAAACTATCTAAGTTCATAAAAGACAATAACAGTATCCATCACACGTATTAACCTAGCAAGAAAGGGCTCTCAGAGTAGCAATAAAGTACCTACATTATTCAATGAACACTCAAGAAATTAAAAATAAAATTGAAACTCAGGGACACAAAGTTAGGTATATCGTCAATGCACTAAGTAGAATGGATAAAATATCACTGAATATGTTCTTTGTAGACATAGAACCAGCCGACAATAACAAAGACATTTATGATATCCGCACACTACTACAATGCGTAGTACTCCAATACCTTCCTAATATGCTTGAAGATCCTACCAAATACTAGAGGAATCTACAACATCACTGAACTTCTGTTCTGCAAGAGTCGAAGCCTTTAAATCAAATCTTCAGTGATTCTCATGCCAACGATTCGGGCACTCAAGCGTAAACTGTAGCTTCTCCCCGCGCTTTCTTTGCTGCTCTAAAAACCATCTAGCAGCGGACTGTAAGAAAAATATAACGGAAGCGCCACCCTGCATGAACTGCACAGGCTCACACCTCGCTAACTACCGCAAAAATTCTCAGCCTAACAGGCTGATCGGAAGAATATTGACTGGAAAAATAGATACTCTTGCTTGTGGTGTTGTCGCAATTGAGACAAAGCTAGGCTGGACGCTTTGTGGGAAGTTAAGAGGAGTTCATGAAGACAGTTTATCTATGTGTGCACTGTCAATGGCTCTTAATGACTCTTCCATTTCACAGTTGTGGGATCTGGATGTAATTGGTATTCGTGATGAAACTGATGTGACGACCATTGCAGAGCGAGAGGAAGAAGACAAGAAGAAATTTATTGATGGGTTGAGCCGGAAGCAGGATGGACGATATGTTATTTCACTTTCTTGGGTTGATGAGCACCCTCCTTTACCTACTAATAAAGAAATAGCGATTAAGAGACTTGAGTTGACAACAAGGAAACTCTGCGAAAACAAGTTATTCGAATCTTATTCGACACTTTTTCAAGACTGGAAATCTGCAGGATTTATTGAAGAGGTGTCAGCACAGATGCCACTGATGCGGGGAAAAGTTTACTATCTTCCACATCGAGCTGTAATAAAGCTAAGCAGTATGACCACTCCTGTACGGCCAGTATTTGATGCTTCCTGTAAAGTTGGAAAAGCTCGTAGTCGAATATGTGTCCCGCGCCGCCGGTTCATCGCTCGCGGTGTTTAACTGGCGTGTTTACGCGGGACGTTCTGCCGGTGTGCTTAGCCCGTGAGGGCGGCTCAACTTGCGAATCCCGTCATGGTGCTCTTCGCTGAGTGTCGAGGCAGGCCGGCACGTTTACTTTGAACAAATGAGAGTGCTTAAAGCAGGGTAAAACTTCGCCTGAATACAGTGGGCATGGAATAATGGAATAGGACCTCGGTTCTATTTTGTTGGTTTTCGGAACCCCGAGGTAATGATTAATAGAAACGAGTTGTTATATGAAATTGCTTGTGACTTAAAAATTTGTCAATAAAATATAGTTTTGTAATAAATAACTTAATCACCAAAAAGTGTAAGTTGAGATCAGTTAGATCTCAAGTTTATTCGCAACATCGTAATGTAATCGCTTCACATTATCAGATCCTCCCAAAACTAGTTCACCTTCTCGAAGTGTACGAGTTGATCTTTCTTTAGCTCGGTTAACCAACAATGCCAAAGATTCATAGCGGAACCTTTGGTGAAGCTCCTTTCTCAAGGTAGTGAGATGTTTCCAGCGATAAAGTATTCTGTCAGCATCAGACTCACACTCTTCAGGAAATTGTAATCCACTTGGAGAACTTATAAACATAGATGGAGTTAAAGGCTCTAACTCGCCATCATCTTCGGTGACATAGGTTAGAGGTCTTCCATTCATGACCTCTTCCACAATTAATAAAACGAATATACCGATATCCTTTAGTATTTCCTGTAGCTAAAGTTGAACCGATGACTCCAATCCTGGAGACCGTGTTCCTAGCTAGCACTTAAATAAATCCATTTCCTGAAGGATCAGTTTTCTGAGGCGATGCTCTCCAGTGGGGAACCGTTTCGCTGATCAAACCAATGCCTGTTATAACCTGGACTCGTAGACTTTTGGCCCCAAATTCCGTTGGCAAATAATTGTAACAAATTTCCTGGAGGACGTATTCGAAACGAGGGTTTAATAACCAGGCCGTTTGATATGTCTATTTCGTAATAATTAAATCAGCCAAACCACGTAAAATTTGCCCGACCCGACCGTATCAAATTTCATGTTATTACGGCCCGGCACGTAGCCAACTTCAAAGGCCCCTTTAAGTTTGCTTTTAATATTTGTTGACTACAGAGTTGTACTCACCGTTTCAAACATCTTCCCATCGCAACCTTAACCTGTCGTGTGCCGAAGATACGAAGCAGGGCCCCAGGTGGAAAATCGTCGTTGGCTTCCCATTCCGTCGCATCCCGCACAAACACACCGCCGAATCACCGGGATTTGCAACACTATCACGGTGTCGTAAGGCATAAATCATAACATAATCGAATTAACCTATATTTGCAGCTACACGTGTTTTCGACATTGAACCTGATATTCGAGCCCGAAGGTTGGCACCACCGCGAATTAATTTGGGCAAATCGACTTCCCGACCAGTGGCGTTCCGTCGATTTTTCCAAAACTTGGCCTGCCGGACCATCCACACACGGATGCAAAACGGGTTGCCGGGACGTAAGGAACTCGCAACAGGACGTCCCGTATAATTATTAAATTCATTGTAAAATACATTTTATTTGGTTTTAACGAATAATACTTATGTTTGTAAATATTGAACATTATAATTAAACTGTCTAAAATTATCTTGGTGTTTGTTTGTTGATCTCAAGGTGTATATCTGTTTGAATCAAATTAACTCCGACTGAGAAAGCTACCCGAAGGTAATTTATTAAATTCACTAGCCCTTGTGAGCAGAAGGGCAGAACGTACAACATTAGCACCTTGCACTCGTTCAATTGGTAGCGGAGATGGATTAGCAATAGCAGATCTTACAGAATTCCTTTTACATTTGATGCAACTGTTTAAAACTTATTTTATTGTGTTTCTTGCTTTTATGATCCAATATTTTTCACGTAATTTTACCATTAGGAATCCTACACCAGCGTGACAATAACAACGATGCATATCTAAAATCAATTGTTTTACGTTCTCATTCTTTCCAGGAAGCACTCCAGGGTACCGAAAGTTTTCGAAATCTTCTCGTAAAATAATCTTCGTTTTTACTCGAATAATATTATTCGAATCTACGTAAGTGTTTAAAGTCGTCAGTTGGCTTTTATCAATAAAGGCTTCTTGTTGAATACTCCGTATGAAACTCACCTCAGATAGTTTCAATTCTACAGCAGTTAATTTTCCACTTCGTCTCTGTGCAATTTTCTTTACATTGTTGATGAAGCGATGACACCATGCTAAAATACGAATCCACTGTCTGAAGGTGAAGTTTTTCTTCAACTCGCCAAGAAGCAACATGACAGTGCTTTTAGCAGACTTTTTTCTTTCAGCTTGAACAAACTCCTCGAATACTTCTTCCTGTTAATATGGCCAGTTCTCTTGTTGATCCTTTAACCACTGAGGACCTTCCCACCATTTTTTTCTACAAGCTGTGTAGGTAAGCATCCTCTTGAGGGCAAGTCTGCTGGATTCATAAACCCTGGAACGTGTCGCCACTGATTAACATCAGTCAATTTTCTTATCTCCGACACCCGGTTACCCACGTACGTACCCCATTGTTCTCTTCTTCTTATCCAAGCTAAACCAGTAGTGGAATCAGAAAAGTATATGATAGGAAGATCATCCATATTCAATGTTTTTATTACAGTTGCAGCCAATCTGGCTCCAATTAAACATCCTAGCAATTCCAATCTTGGAATAGTGACTGGCTTCATAGGAGAAACTCGTGATTTTACCGCTATTAACTGAACAGATACCTAAATAAGATGTTGTGCCCTCAAGAACACCACTGCACTGTAGGCTCTATTACTTGCATCCGTGAAAACATGCAGAGTTCAGTGTTGACGATCACTTTCTTCACGAATGAACAACCGTGGTATGCGTATTCGATTTAAATCTTGTAGTTGAGCTACCCATGTAAAAAATAACCTATTTTCATCTTTTGGCAATGGTTCGTCCCATTTCATTTTATTTATCCAAATTTTCTGCAGTATTATTTTAAGAGAAGTAATAGCTAGGCTTACAATTCCAATCGGATCAAATACCCTTATGTATTGCGTAGCTGTACAATGTCCAATCGATCAAATACCCTTTGGGCATCAGATACAAGTTCTTTTCGTGACTATTTTAGGATATGAGAGTATCTTTACAGTTTACGAATATTCGTCTGGTAATCGAGCGCATAGGAACTCCAAGAACTGATATATATGAGTTGATGGATCTTCTCATCTATATTTGGTCATCCATATACGTAAGTCCATCTTGCTTCACTTAATATTGCAATTGTCTTCTTCCGAAAATATTGAGTACTCATCAATTGTATCTTCTGAGCAGACACAATTATCCACATAAAGAGTTTGTAACATGTTTTCGGCAAATGCTATCTGACTAATTCACCTTCAAATGGAACTCTAATACAGCACCTATATAAATTGGACTACATGTAGCGGCAACATAACCCGGACATGGCGATATTCAATTAATTCCTGTTTTCTTATTCTTCCACCAAAGAAAACGCATGCTTCACGGTCTTGTTCCTTATCTCAATCTTCTGAAATGCTTTCGAAGATCTGAACGATTCTATCTAGTTTGTTCGCTATAATGGAGCAAATTCTCCGGATCTACGGAATATAATTGCTCCCTTTCTTCAAACAATCACTTATCGACAGAGAGTGTGTCCAACTTTAGAGAAGCATCAATTACTGGCCGTACAAGAGTGGTCATACTGCTTAGCTTTATTACAGCTCGATGTGGAAGATAATAAACTTTCCCCGCATCATGGCATCTCTCTGACCCCTCTTCATAAACAGATTTCCAGTCTTGACAAAGTGTCAAATAGAATTCTAATAACTTGTTTTCGCAGAGTTTCCTTGTTGTCAACTCAGGTCTCTAATCGCTATGTCTTTATTAGTAGGTATAGGAGGGCGCTTCAACCCAGGAAGTGAATTACATATCGTACATCTTGCCTCCGCTCAACCCATCAATACATTTCTTCTTGTCTTCTTCCTCTCGCTCTGCAATGGTCTTCACATCAGTTCCGGTGGTGTAGCTTGAACAAGCGTTCACGTTCGATCAGCAGAGTTAAGCAACGCTCTTTCTGTCAGAACTTGGATAGAGTTCCACGGCTGCATCTCTCGCGCCTCGTGATACGGCTGCACGGAAATAGTTTGGTCCCGGCGGTCATAACAACATCATGACAGTCGTTAGTGGGGTGGAAGTCCCCATAAATGCACAGCGACGCCTATAATTGGCCTAACGGCTGTTGGCTGACTGCGATATAAATATAAATTAAATAATATATAAATATCGCGAATTCCAATTACATCCAGATCCCACAACTGTGAAATGGAAGAGTCATTAAGAGCCATTGGCAGTACACACAGAGATAAACTGTCTTCATGAACTCCTCTTAACTTCCACAAAGCGGCCAGCCTAGCTTTGTCTCAATTGTGACAACACCACAAGCAAGAGTATTTATTTTTCTAGTCAATATTCTTCGTATACATCAGCTCCTAGTAAAATTTCGATAGGAAGACATCCCTCGCCAACATCTGATAATTCTATTTGTTTTTCTTCAGTTCTTTCAGAACATTCGAAGTTGAGTTCGAAATTCGAGGTATAAAATTACAAATCTTATGCTGGTCTCGAACGTTGATGATGCAGACTAACTACCATCGACGTTCTCTAACTTCAGATGGTATTTATTATTCCGTACAACTTCCGTCTGTGTCCTTCCAAAAGGTAATCAGATGCATCTTCCACTGCCTGTACTTCTAGTACTAACTCCGCTGCTGTTGACTTAAGATATATGAGCCTTGAGATTCATTGTCCAAAAATGCACGTACTACCTTTCCTTTATCCCCATTACATATTGTGACTAGAATAGTTTGAAGGGCAATTTGCTTGGAACAGATCTGATTAGCCATGCCAGTCATATTTCAGTGGACGTCATTAGTACTGACATTACTTTTGGTTTTTCAGTAGAATGCTTATGTTCTATCTCATGATTCTCAAAGTTGGAACACATCACAGGATGATGTTTCCTCCTCAGATAATACATGCCAGCTTTGCTCTACAAAGTCTTGCAAAATGTTTTGATCTAAAGCAAGCAAAACATAATTTTTTCTCCTTCAAAATGCTTCGTTTCCTATCCAACGGCCAATATTTAGTAGTCTTGCAGTCCTTGCTCTCATGATTTTTATCACAGAGCAAACAAGTAGAAGATTCTCCTGAATAACAACTTGAAAGTGTGGATGTCTGTTGTGGAGGCTTATATTTTTTCTGAATTACTTCGACACGAAGTGTACGAAGTATTGAAATTCCCTCATATCGAAAACCACTCTGAGTCAAATATCTCTAAAATCGAGCCAACCGACTAATGAACCCACTATATCAAATCTCCGTCTCGGCGGTGCGGATCTTTTGGTGAAGATCTCAGCCCACTAGATCAATCCCCCGTATTGGGGGGTGCCTAAACGTGCTGTGCGGGGGATGTATGTTCGTATGTGTACACGATTCCGGTCGCTAGGAACTTTCCTGAAGTCTTGGATCGTTTTCATACAATAGTCCTCCGAAAATGAAGGCAACATCAACTTTTGAGCTATGGTCGTCGGCAAAAATTTTTTTGTTTTTAATAAATAACGGGTTCATAGCATTTCATTGTATTATCGAAACGGAGTGATGCTGAGTATCGAAGTATTCTTGGAAAGCACGGAAGGGCGCTTTTCTTGGGTGGGGGGTACCGTATATTTTTATTTTATTTTTCTTATCAAATCCTCCACGTGCCAAGTTAATTTTTTGTTGAATATCCATTTCCTTCTCCAAACAACTCATGCCAAGTAAGTAGTATATCTTCTGGAAGACTTGACTCCAGTAATGGAAGCAACCAGGTTGCAGGATCTGCCATTTCTAATTTCAGAGTCTTCAATGCTCTCAAATGGGATTCCAATTTCAAGTGCAGCATATGAAAAGGAATCTTGACGTTAGAATTGACATTTGAAATTACTAATTTTAATAATTCACGTATATACACTTGCATAAGTAAGTTTTCGTTACCATATCTTCTCTTCAAAACCTCAATCACCTTAGAATAATGTTCATTGCTCTGAGGATAACTGCTTGCAATTTCATAGGCATCCGTTCCGGTGTCAATGATTGTAGCAGGTACTGGAACTTGTCACTGCCATGTAAAGTAGGGTATGCATCAATCTCTCAAATTGAGCTCAATATCCAAGCCAACCCTTCAGGTCTCCACTAAACTTCTTCAGTTCAAGTTTTGGCAGACGACAACCTCTTCCTCCACCATTGGATTCAATGACAACGCTTGGTGAGGAAAGGGAAACTGGCTCATGATTTTCCAAAATCTTTTCCGCCTTCATTCGTGCAGCCATAACTTTGCGTTTCATACCTTGAATTAAGTCATATTCTACATCTTGTACGTCATCACTAGCATTGTCAATCACCATCTGTTCCGTAATCTTTGGTCCAGCTCTGACAGTGAATTATAGACTTCATTCAGTAACCGTAGGACAAGACACACGTCTTCTCGTTCTACGCGTTCTGAAGAACATAGCTCTTGCAACTCTACCACCAGCTTATTGACTTCATTACGAACAGGTCTTCTCGCTCTTTGTAACGCATCCATTGTAATCACCAACTTAATTACCGATCACGTCGGGGTCACCACAATGTTGTGAATAAACTTGAGATATAACTGATCTCAACTTACACTTTTTTTGGTGATTAAGTTATTTATTACAAAACTATATAATACTGCAGAAAATTTGGAATTGCTTGTCTCTTAAAAATTTGTCAATAAAATATAGTTTTATAATAAATAACTTAATCACCAAAAAAAGTGTAAGTTGAGAGCAGTTAGATCTCAAGTTTATTCGCAACATTGATATGTTATCCTTTCCAGGGATCAACTCTATAATACGACCAAGTAGCCAATGTAACCGCTTCACATTATCAGATCCCACCAAAACTAGTTCACCTTCTCGAAGTGTACGAGTAGATCTTTCCTTAGCTCGGTTAACCAACAATGCCAAAGATTCATTGCGGAACCTTTGGTGAAGCTCCTTTCTCAAGGTAGTGAGATATTTCCAGCGATAACGTATTTTGTCAGCATCAGACTCACACCCTTCAGGAAATTGTAATCCACTTGGAGAACTCATAAACATAGATGAAGTTAAAGGCTCTAACTCGCCACCATCTTCGGTGACATAGGTTAGAGGTCTTCCATTCATGACCTCTTCCACAATTAATAAAACGTCTTCGAGTTCACCTTTTTTAAGAGTAGCTTTTCCAATAGTCCTTTTCATTAAATCTTTCATAGTGCGGATGAGTCGCTCCCACCATCCGCCCCACCAGGGTGCTGTAGCCACATTGAACTTCCACTGAATGGGTTTCAGTTGAGACAAGTCTTGTATTGTTTTCCAATTCAGCGACCTAAAGAAATTATTTGTTCCGTGAAAATTAGCGCCATTATCACTAAATATCATCCCACAACTTCCTTTTACAGTGATCTTATAATTAGCCAAAAATTTGACTTCCAATATTTAAGCATTTGTCAAAATTTTTCAAAAATTACAAATTCTACAAGAACGGTACAAAATAGAGAGTTAGTTGAAGAGACAAATTTTTTCTAGAATTTTAAGCTGAATGAAAAAATATAATAATATACCTACCGGAGGTTCTATTTAACATAGGAGTTAAAATTTTTAAAAAAACAAAAGAAACCCATTTTAGAAGTATTCAACTGGAAAGTCACCTATCTCACAACAATACACATTAAAAATGTAATAAAAATGTAAAGTTTGAAAAAATCGTTAGAGCCGTTTTTGAAAAAATCGAAAAAAACTGGAAAATTACAAGAGCAAACACCTACTTCCGGTTATGAAATTTTCTTCAAACGCTTGCTGTCTTATCTGCATAGTACATAAAACTTATATATGAAGTTTCAACGCCATACCTCTTTTCGTTTTTGAAATATTCTGTTCACAGACGGACACACACACAGACAGACCAATGAAAAAAAATTTTTTTTTATTAAACGTGAAGATCTGTTGAAAACTCAATCATCACTTATAATAATGCAGAAAACTAAAAGCCGTGTTTACACAACTAAAAGTACCACGGTTGCATTCGTTTATTTCTATTTCGGGTTTTTGTAAACAAACTTCCCTTAACTTTTAATAGCGATATTATCACAGAAAACAATTATTTATTATGCATATTACCTGTGTTTTTTCAAAACTGTTGACACAGCTTCAAAGGCAAGTGAATTTTGGTTAATAATAATGAGAGTTACTGAATGCAACCAACGGCCGAAGCAAGGAAATATTGAAGCCGTACTTTTTGAGCGTATTAAATGTGTCTTTGACTCTGATGTTTACACATAACCTATACATTATTTTGACTACGAAACTTTTGCAAATTGTAGTGCATCGCTTTGATTGCGCTGCAAATATACCACATAGTTGGCGTTGTACCCTGCATACGGGCTGATTTTCAGGTATGCCGATCAACGAAGGATTATACGAGGGAAACGTTGCAGTAAAAAGAGTTGGCGTTGTACCCCGATGTCGGTAATAAACCTGCATACGCGCTGATTTTCAGGTATGCCGATCAAAGATGAGTTACACGAAGTATAACAATTTGTTTCCTTTATTATAGCGACATTTTGAAGATTACCTAAGAAATACAGAAAACCGTGAGCTCCCCAAGTTTGGAATCGGTATCATTGGAATTGGTACAAAATTCCAATCATTTTAGGTAAGTAACAAATCGATATCTGCTCTGTAACTATGATTTTCAGATGAAAAAAGGCGGTATTTACAGAAATTTTGTTACTTATAAAGCGCAAGAAGGCGTCATATGGAAAATGCAAAAGTGAAAAGCAGTATCTGCGTGTAGAAGCCGCCTTCTTTTTTTGTTTTGTTAGATACCGCCTTTACTGTCTGTTTTCGTGGACGCAAATGTTCAGATACGGCCAACTGCCGTTTCATTAAATTAATAGTATCAAGTCTTCTATTATACAACATTTAAAATATTTTTTAGAGGAAGTTCAATCCCTTCATTTAAATAGGATTTTACAGGTAATAAGTTTTATAAATAATTTAGTTACATTAAACAAGTTATCTAATAATAATATTCTTGTAGATTTCCATGGGCGGCCCTAATGTTGATTGGAAGTTTTTTTCTTTATTAAAAGAACATCGGATGAACTCAACAACAAAAAAGATACTTGATATTGGTTCTTGTGGGCTTCATATAGTACATGGAGCATTGCAAACTTTAATCTGCTGGCTGGAAAATGAATGAATTCCTTAGAGGAATTTATTATCTATTTAAGGATTCTCCCAAGCGAAGGGCAAATTTTCAAAACGTGACCGAATCCCACCATTTTCCCAAGAAATTTTGTGTAACACGATGGGTTGAGAATCATTCTGCAGCAACTAGAGCTATTGAAATTCTAGATCACATAAACACTTACATAGAACACTCTAAAACTAAACTGCCAGTAAATATTTCAGTAACAAATGTTAAGTCAGGTTGTAAAGATTCATTTATAAAACCAAAATTAGCTTTCTTTGCTTTGATTGCTTCTATATTAGACCCATTTTTAACCCGAGAACGCTCGCATCGCGGTTGTTTTGCCGCTAGCGTCATATTTTCCCCCTCCTTTCTATATTTCCGCTGCAAATTTACCCCAATTTTACAAGTCTTCTCAGATCGCATTTAGTGGTTAGTCAGAGGTGAAACTGGGTAAGAGATTGGTGTTAGACGCAAAATATACGTTAGTGGTCTTTTTGACCGAATCGCGAGTCTTAAGGAACACAACTGTTAATGATGATATTCTTAGAAAAGTATCAGTGATAACTTTAGATAAATTCAACTAAGTAATCACGCCTTCTGATTACCATAGTAATTTGATAATAGTGATAAGCAGATTGTGAAATTAAAATAAAATACTCTTACAAGATTATGTTTTTTTCAGTAGCTTTGTAATTTTTTTAAATGTATTTCCTTGTATTAGAATAACTTTTTGTTAGTAATAAAACGATTGCCTATGTGTGTATATTATTGTAATAAATTAACAGAACGAAAAAAATTATTATATCGTACAGAGGATTACATTTTCCAAAGTTGGTCAAAACGACCGAGTGTGAGCGCTAATGCAACTTTTTAGGCGCGAGCGTTCTCGGGTTAAAGAAGTATCAAACTTCTAATCCAATGTTATCTTTTTTAAAGACGATATGGAAGCATTAATCCGAAATTTATTGTGTCGAATTGTAAAAGTTGATACATCAGATTTAAATATACAGCAAATCCTACAAATTAATTTGGAAAATGCTTCTAATCTGAAAAACGTGAAGGATGTTGATGTGGGATTTGAAACAAGAAGGTATTTATAGAACAAAAATTTAAATTAAAAAGACAAATTATTATTTTTAAAAGATTGCCAGCATTTTGTGAAGGCAACTGTAAAAAAAAATAACAGAAAGATGTATAAAGTATCTGTTGGTACATGCAGTTACTTCGCTTAATCCAAAAACAATTAATACTAATTCTGTATCATGGTTAATGGAAAAATTTGATAAATTACTAGAAATATTACATGATCATGAGTTTATTACAGCGACTACAGCAGAACGATCAAAAATTGAATATGCGACATTTATTAAAACTAAGATTTCTGAAATCGCTTTGTATAAAGAGGCTGAGAGACTGGATTGCTTTTATCATCGTTTGCTTGTGGGACATGAATTCGAAAATTTATGGAACATTGTTAAATTCATTTTGACTATGTCCCATGGAAATGCTAATGTAGAGGCTGGATTTTCCATTAATAAACATTTATTAGTAGAAAATTTAAAAGAGGAATCTCTTACTTGTCAGCGTGTTGTTTATGATGCTGTACACAGCAAGGGTGATGTTTTAAATGTCATTAGTGACAAAATGAGATCCTATGTAAAAAATTCTAGCTTCAAATATAAGTTGGCTTTGGAACAAATAAGAAAAGAAGAGCAACAGGAAAGTGAAGAAGCATCGCTGAAGAGAAAAGCCACGCAAGAAATATATATGCTAGAATCTAAACAAAAAAAATAGAACGCGATACAACGTATGAGTCTAACATAATTCAGACAAAAATTGCTGAATTAAGAAAGTACTTGTAATTTTTTTTTGTTTAAGTTATTTTGAATGTACAAGTTTTGATATGAAAAGTTATTTTATCTGTTAATGTTCCTTTCTGTGTTTATTATTATATAGACCGACTGAAAGTGTCCGTTCAAGAGGGGTGTCCGCCTAAAAGAAATACGAAACAAAATCGGTTTTTTAATGAAAACTGTAATTAAAGAAATTGGGACATTTAAAACGTATATGTATGTAAATGTTTTTAAAATAAACAAAAAACTTAAAACTTAAGGAAAAAATAAGGATTTGTTACCTTACAAAATATTACTACATACAAAATACTTTCTTTATGTTTTATATCAGCAGTTTGTTTTTCCGATATCAAAACGCTTGGATAAGTTCCTTACACTTAACTTTTCCCTATTGTGAACTTCAACAATCTCAATTTTTTGTTTAAGCGTGAGAATTTTTATATTTGGCGCCATTTCTACAATGAATGTGTCGCCCACTGTGTCTTTTCCGCATAGACGTCAGACTAATACTGAATCCCCGCGTGTACCGAAAGATTGAAGTCGGTGAATCCCTGGTTAACGCGGGAAAGTCCTTCAGTGAAGGCAGGCAGCGAAGTTGGCGCGCGGCGCGATTGAGAAATGCAACAGCGACACTTGCGACAGAAAAATGAGACGTTTATTTTTTATTTTGTTTTTTGTCCGTTTAAGAGAACATTTTCTTGTGTCCGCGTCCGTTCAAGAGAATGTCCGTCCAAGAGGGAGTTAACACAATGCAAATTATATGAGAGTCGGTCGGGACCATGAGAAACTGTCTGTCCAAGGGAGGTGACCGTGTATCCGCGAAGGGGAATTTCACTGTAACAGCAATAAGATAACACAAGAAAATAACACGTATTGCTTGAGTAAGAAAGAGATAAACATAATAGCAAATATTGGAGTAGGCCTGACGCACATTTAATTATGACAGATGTCAACCACACATGCCTACTAAAATAATTTTTTTTTGTATGGTCATCTCTTACTCAAGCATTCTATTTTGTTGTTCATGTTATCTCATTGCTGTTATATATCGGGTGTTCATAAACAGTCGTCATCCCAGTTGCTTTGAAAAACAAAATGTTATATCTTGGATTAATTCGTGCAACACAATGAAACGTCATTGAGTACTGTCATAGCGCATTTATTCTCAATTTTAATAGACATACGTTTCTGAAGTCGAAACCTACTGGGATGACGACTGTTTATGAACACCCGTTATAATTATGGCCCAATCCGTATTACAGCATAATTTTGATTTAGAGTAATGAAATAGTATATTGTATGTTAAGAGCTGAAAGTGCATTCTTGCCGCTTGCACGTGAATATTGCTGGTTGAGGCAAAGCCGAAACCAGCAATCATGCAAAAGTGGCAAGCGCACTTTTAGCTCGAAACATACATACTATTTTTTCGACGACTGAGCATATTATTAATGGAAAATATCATATTTCATTTTATTGCAAATATTAATTGACAATCAAGTTAACATTACTCGTGCAGTCTATTAGACATGTGACGCGATTATTTCAACAAATGACGGGCATTGTCAAGGAAACATTCGGACGTAGCTACCTATTTTGTTCACATGGAAACCCAAAACGCTCGGTGAGCAGCAAAGTGATGAAAACGCACACTCAGCGGTAAATGTCAATTTTCTGTTGTCAAATGACAGTGAGAAAAATCTACTTTCGCTGTGACTCGTCGAAAAATGTTTCTTACGGTTCTGATCCTGGCAGTTGAAAAAATTGTATATACGCGGCAGGGCAGAACACCATTTTTCCCTCTGTTTATTTGTAGTGCTCGGCATCGCCCTTGAGCATCAAACTCACATCTTGGTAAAAATTATGCTTTTCTTTTTCTTATAATGTATTATTTTTTCACATTGCCATTGGTGACATTAAAAAAAGTGACTTTTTGATACTTTTCATAACTGCTCAAAATCATATTGATTTCACCTAAAAATGAACTAAATGAATTAATAACAGATTCATCCATTTTCAAGTAAGCTCTATTCTATAATGTACAATGGTTAATTTGTACAGGGTCCGGCAACGAAGCGGGGGTGGAAGATATTTCTAAAACTATGAGAGTTGCCTAAATATTGAGTATATAAAAGTTGTAGGTACTAAGGTGGTGCACATTACTAAAATAGTTTTGATTATACAGAGTGTCTCAAAAAAGTGTGGCGGATCAAACTTATTTTTTTTTAAATAGAATGCCGTATATTTAGGTAGCTTAAAAGTTTTGTATTGAAATACTCTTCATTTTCATATCAAGTTGTATGGGTCTAACGTCAACTGTTTTGGAGATATTAACGATTTTATGCAAAAAAATGCTGAACTTCAGGCGACTGCTGTAAGCGACAGAAAACAATTGAATGAAGGAAAACGTTACCAAAAAATTAGGATTTTTGTAAACTATCTTTCAAGTGTAAAATGGTGGATCTGGGTATTAATGTTATACAAATTTAATTTCGTTTTTTTTTCAATAGGAACGCCCTGTATATTTTTGTATTTCTGAAGAGCTCTTTTAATGAACTTTCTTTTGATATGTTACTTCATACCTCTTAAGTTCTAACTGTTTTTCAGATATGCGAGTTTAAACATAAAAAACAATTTAAACCCCTTAAGATGCTTTATTTCAAGGGATAAAAAACAAACGCCTTTAAAATAATTAATTTATTCCTGCATTTATCGTTTTTTCGTGTTTATAATTTCCTGCATCAACACTGACTGAATTTATATTTTCTAAACCTGATTTTGTGCTTTTATTTTTAGAGAGATCATGCGTTTAAATCACTATTTTAAGGGCGTTTGTTTTTTATCCCTTGAAATAAAGCATCTTAAGGCGTTTAAATTGTTTTTATGTTCAAACACACATATCTGAAAAACAGTTGAACTTAGAAGTATGAAGTAACATATCAAAAGAAAGCTCATTAAAAGGGCTCTTCAAAAATACAAAAATATACAGGGCGTTCCATTTGAAAAAAATCGAAATGATTAAATTTGCAAATATTGAGCACCCTATATAAAATTAATACCCAGATCCACCATTTTACACTTGAAAGATAGTTGACAAAAATCATAATTTTTTGGTAACGTTTTCCTTCATTCAATTGTTTTCTGTCGCTTACAGCAGTCGCCTGAAGTTCAGCATTTTTTTGCATAAAATCGTTAATATCTCCAAAACAGTTGACGTTAGGCCCATACAACTTTATATGAAAATGATGAGTATTTCAATACAAAACTTTTAAGCTACCCAAATATAGGGCATTCTATTTAAATAAAGTAAGTTTGATTCGCCATACTTTTTTGCGACACCCTGTATAATCAAAAATATTTTAGTAATGTGCACCACTTTCGTACCTACAACTTTTATATACACAATATTCATGTAACTCTAATAGTTTTAGAAATATCTTCCACCCCTGCTTCGTTGCCGAACTCTGTACAAATTAACCATTATACATTATAGAATAAAGCTTACTTGAAAATGGATCAATCTGTTATTAATTCATTTAGTTCATTTTTACAGTACAGTAAATATTGCCCTTCCATACTTTGACCAAAATTATTGAAAAAGATATTTTTGTCAACTACACGGAAAAATTGCATGTTCAACACATTGGAAAAGTGATTCGTCCATGCTCACGTAAAACTTTTACATTCGCTGTAAAACTCTCCCTTTTCTTAACTTGTAGAAAAATCTAAAGTACGTTTTTTTTTCTATAATAACTGTCAAAGTGTTACAATGTTGGTAGATATGTGATTAAAACGCTAGGAAATTTTTATACCTCGTGTTGGTAGCACTTTTTTAAAATTATGGTTATGTGTCAATTTTGAATGTCAAAGTTTCTTAATTTGAACTCTTGACAAATTTCTTTAATTTTGCAAACGTTCATTGTGTTTATTTTCAAATATTGTAAGTTTAATAATTAATAAACTAGCAGTCCAGTGAGACAAATGTCTCATTTAATAAAACAAAAAAGACCGTCCCGGACGGACGGAAATCACGTGATTTCTCGAAAACCGGAAGTGTCACGTGACTGAAATTCGGTTCCTGACCTGACATGACCATTCCAAACATATAACTTTAATAACTTTGTTCTCTATCTCTTACGGTTTGGCTGCTGAAACAGCGTCCCAGACAGACGGAAATCACGTGATTTCTCGAAAACCGGAAGTGTCACGTGACTGAAATTCGGTTCCTCACCTGACATGACCATTCCAAACATATAACTTTCATAACTTTTTTCTCTATCTCTTACGGTTTGGCTGCTGAAACAGCGTCCCAGACAGACACGTCTTTTAGATAAAGGATTTGCAATATTTTACTATGCTGTTCGTTTTACCCACTATTATGACATATCTATCAAAATGACAATCATTTTTTTAATGGAAGAAAAGAACTGAAAATCTATATACCAACATTATTAAAGCTAGGGACCCTGCAGGAATGCAACTTTTCCCCTAGAGTTGACCTTGAAAATTATTATAGAAAAAAAATGTACTTTACTATTAATTCACTAGCGATTTAAGAACAACTCGCTAGCATATAAACATTATAAACAGTTACTTATGGTTGCTATTATAGAGACAATAATAATAATTTCAGTTTAAAATTACAAAGAAATAATAATTAATCGAGTTATTTAACAATAACAGTAACGGCGTAACTGGAGACTTGAGTTACCGCATTTATATTTTTATGACGCTCAACGGCTTAAACCCGAAAAGAAACACAGATTGCAAGCAGCTGAAAATTATTTCGGTGGCACAAATAATTCTCACTTATAATCTCATAAGAGTATTAATTCTTTCCTGATTTTTTTTTGACTGCGTTCCAACAACGTCGTATTAATTAGGACGCCTTCCAGAGGCGAGCATTTCCTTTCCAGAAACTTTCCATTTGAAAATATATTTTTTGGAACTTTTCCTTACTGCCAATCTCTAGCGTGCTTTTAAAACTTTCTTTAGTGCAACAAAAGTTATAACATTTGTCGTACATTTTAAATGCGGCATATGCCGCGGGTTTCAGCTAGTTATATTATGAATTGAGATAACAAAAATATTTGATTTCTTTAGTGCCTTAGTGCTTTGTTCATTGGAATCGTTTGAAATTGTTGAAAAATTAAGAATTTAAATTGTATACAAATCTCTGGTTTGGCGCCCCTTTAGAGTGGCGCCCGCGTGCGGTGCACGCGTTGCACGCGCGGTTGCGGGGGCCCTGCCTAAACTGTTTGTGCGGAAATTGTATCAGGTGTCTGCAAAACAGCATAAATCTCCGACATTTGGCATTGTAACTTTCGCCCTAAATGACAACCGTTTGAAATTAATTAGTGAATACTTACTCCCAAAACATATTAATCAGAGATATCTCAATAAGGTCTTTAATAAAACATCAAAAATCATATCTGCCTATCTCCTGGTTTACAGTTTTAGTTTTCTATTTTGCACAAGTAAATTTTGCTGTTGAATGGCAAAAATACAAATGGCATATGGTCACAAAAACGTCGATATTTTAAATACAATTCTACAACGCAACTGATTCTTTTACCATTTATAAAATAGCAGAGGATAACCAGCCAACATTTGTCTCTGAAATGAAGTCCTGCTTACGTCAGCACGACACCTCTAACTTGATAATAAGTGTTTTTTATGTAGCAATCTTCAGGGGCTTAAATTGTTTTTTTTTTCTGTTCAAACTCATGTCTGAACAACATTTGAATTTAGCGGTATGAAGTAAGATATCGAAAGACTTCTCAATAAAGGAGATTTTCAAAAATACAAAAACATTCAAGGAGTTCCTTTTAAAAAAATCGAAATTATTGAATTTGCAAATGTTGAACATCCTGTATAGCATCACGAAAAACATAATTTTTTGGCATCGTTTTCTTACAATCAGTTGTTCTCTGTTACTTAGAGTATTCTCCTGATTTTCAGCATTTTTACTTCCTTTTACAGTAAAGAAAGTATTGGATTCACCCCAAAAATTCGAAATTGAGTTTTCAACAGATCTTCACGTTTTAGAGTCCCCTGAACCCAAAAAACATATTTTTTCATTGGTCTGTCTGTCTGTCTGTCTGTGTGTGTGTGTGTCTGTGAACAGAATATCTCAAAAACGAACAGAGGTATGGCGTTGAAACTTCATATATAAGTTTTGTGTACTATGTAGATAAGACAGCAAGCTTTTTAAGAAAATCGCATAACCGGAAGTAGGTGTTTACTCTTGTGATTTTTCAGTTTTTTTCGATTTTTTCAAAAACGGCTCTAACGATTTTTTTTAAACTTTACATTTTTATTACACTTTTAATGTGTATTGATGTGAGATAGTTGATTTTCCAGTTGAATACTTCTAAAGTGGGTTTCTTTTGTTTTTTTTTCTATTTTTTTTATTAACTCCTATTTTAAATAAAACACCCGGTATATTATTACATTTTCGAATTCACCTTAAAATTCTAGAGAAAATTTGTCTCTTCAACTAACGTTCTATTTTGTACCGTTTTTGTAGAATTTGTAATTTTTGAAAATTTTTGACAAATTTTTAAAAATTAAAAATGAAATTTTTGACTAATTATAAGATCACTATAAAAGGAAGTTGTGTGAGTGTATCACACCAGATTTTTTTACATAAAATCATTAATACATAACAGTTGCCGTTGGACCCATACAACTTTATATTAAATGGTTAGTATTTTAATTCCAAATTTTTACGCTGTCTAAATATAGAGTATTTCATTAAAAAGTAGGTTTGGTTTATCACACTTTTTGGCAACCCTGTTGAATCAAAAATATATTAGTACCCTCGCACCTACAACTTTATAACACAGATCCCGGCATAAATTTGGACACATGGAAAAAATTACTATTTATTTATAGAAGATATCCTTGATAGAAGTCCCTGCATCTTTTCAAACTTAAAATGTACTTGCCAACATTTAAATTTCTCCTTTCGTATACGAGACAGGTTCGAAAACATGAAAATGAACTATAAAATAAAGTACCTTTATATTTCAAAATACGCAAAAATGGAAAAGTTACTTAGACTTGAAAGAAGGTGTCAGATATGAAGTCACAGCCACCTACTATAAAAAATGTCGATGTATGTTTCTATTTATTTCTTACCACCCTGTGCATAATGGACAATTAGATGCTTCAAAGGTAATTTATTGTCAGACACGATAAAAATGTATTCTAGAACTTCAGTTTTACTCACCTAACAATCAATATTGTTAAAAACCTCATTTCTTGTGTCTAACATAAAAACCACAGGCATCTTCAAACAAATGTAATAACAAACGATCTGAGCATCAATAACAATTCTAAACGATTATATATTTTAATTGGAATATTATAACAAATATTTGGAAATGGGAGGCACATAGAATGACATTTTTGAAATTTCCATCCTTATTATTATTTTGTATGTTTAAGGTTGGTCGCTAGCTGGGCGAAACTGAAGTTCGACAGTATAAGCCGTTCACGATCTTTTTGGGTCAGGTGAGGCTATGACCATCTAGTAATTTTGTTGGCAGAACCTCTGTTGCAACTAAACTCCCTCATGGAAATTGACACTTTTTGTGTTAGGTTAGGTTGTTTTCAGTTTAAGGTTATATTTTCTGAATAGGTACATTGTTGCCGGATATTCTCTAGTCTCCACATCGACTCGCGTTCTTTTAAATTTGGTCTGTCCTTTTTAAATTGGAGGTAGCATCGCTTAATGGAAATTTTTTGTTGTAACAAAATTATTTTGGGCATTTTGACGGAAATTAAAATTATTTTTATTCGCAATCACATTGTAATGTGTCAATTTCATGACATGACAACAGCTGGGAACTAGATGATTACTTGAAACTAGCCAGGAAATTATTACATACCTGAAGAGTGGGGCGTTTCCATGGTAACAAAACATTGAGTGGGTTGTTTTCATGGTAACAATAGTATATTACATACCGAGGTGGGAAGTGTTTCATTACTGTCGAGAGATTAGGTAGTTTACCGAGACGCGTAGCGTCGAGGTTAACTTTATCTCGAGACAGGGATGAAACTTTCCACCGTGGTATGTATACTATTTTATTTGCAATCATCTAATTTTAAAAATAACTACAATTGAATTCTGAATAATAGATATCTTGATGTAGCTAATATTTTTGTTACCATGAAAACAACCCACTCAATGTTTTGTTACCATGGAAACACCCCACTCTTCAGGTATGTAATATTTTTCGGGGTATGTAATAATTTCCTGGCTAGTTTCAAGTAATCAGCTAGTTCCCAGCTGTTGTCACGTCATGAAATTGACACATTACAATGTGATTGCGAATAAAAATATTAGCTACATCAAGATATCTATTATTCAGAATTCAATTGTAGTTATTTTTAAAATTAGATGATTGCAAATAAAATAGTATACATACCACGGTGGAAAGTTTCATCCCTGTCTCGAGATAAAGTTAACCTCGACGCTACGCGTCTCGGTAAACTACCTAATCTTTCGACAGTAATGAAACACTTCCCACCTCGGTATGTAATAAACTATTAGGTACACATTTGATAAATCATTTATTTTCTTACGAATATTAAAATAATAAATCTGGCAATGTGGTGGCAAGAAAATGTCGAACAGACACTGACAGAAAAAAAGTTGCATCCGCACATTATCGAATCAGTTAGTCCAACATTGTATTATCTGTAACCTCATTTACCTTGCGGTGTCGAGGCTGGTGCTTTATGCGCTGGCATCTGGCGGTACAATGCTCAACTTGCCCCGGATTCGGGATACAGAGTTGGATCGCGCCTTTGGTGCTTGCGCAGCAACCATTGTGTGAGGTGTGTGTCTTGGTGATGTGTTGACCTTGTTACTCTATCTCTTAGGTCTGTGGTTCTGAGTAGAGCACAGTTAATTTGGTGCCCAACTGTGAATGGTCTCACTGAGCCCGATTCTAATCGCCAAGGATACGGAAAAATTCCGACCCCAGCGGGATTCGAACCGAGGACTTGCTTAATGCAAGCCTGGCGCTAACCCATCTGCGCCACGCAGTCCAACATAAAAAGAAAAAATCATAGCCAACTCTGTCCCAAAAAGGACGTAAACGGCTTATAGGGTGTACGGTGACATTTTAGTTTCGATCATAAGTTAACTTTAAAGTATCTCATTTCCGTAATACACGGGGGGGGGGGGGGGGGTAAGAAAAAACTTGAAAAAAACAGTGACTTTATTTTTCGAAGTAGGTGGCTGTGACTTCATATTTGACACCTTTCTCACACTTTTATAAATAACATTTTCGTGTATTTAAAAAAATAAAGGTACTATATTTTTGAACTATTTTTAGATTTTCGAACCTATCCCGTAAGTAACCAAAAGAGATATTTAAATTTTGCCAAGTGAATTTGAAGAGAAGAAGCAGGGAATGTTATCAGGAATAACACTTTCTGATAAACCGATAAGAATTTTTTTATGTGTCCAAATTTATGCCGATCACTGTATAAACGACTTTATTGTAACTCTTATAGTCTTAGAAATATCTTCCACCCCCGCATCGTTGACGGATCATCTATTGCTACACGCTGAAAATAAAACAAGAAAAATTTAACGTCGTCTTTGTTTCTTGTAGCTTCAGTTTTCAATATTGTTAATGCTATTTAGCACTGCCATACGAAGTTTTTTATTAAATTTAAGTGTTCTTAAATACTTATTGTAATACAACAAATATTGTTTAATAATGTTATATAAAACAGGCCATTTTTAAAGGTATAATATATCCGCCACCATTGAATAGAAACTAGATGTGCATATTTGATATCATTACAAAAGCCCGTTATGATTTGTCAAAAGCAAAAAACAAAACTGCCACTATACTCCATTAATATTAAATCATCCTATTCCTCATCATAAAAATAAAAGTACGCCACTGGCAACTGCAATCCTCCAGCGCCTGCGTGGCGTCTGACAGACTCCCCGCGCATAACCTCTTACAAATCGAAGTATCACTAACCGGCTCTTAACCTGCGTCAGTAATTGCTTCTAATACAGTAAAACCATTTTCTGGATGTGTAGTTAGTTAATTGCTCGAACACAATACCGTGTCGTCTCGTGTGTGTCTTCTAGACTCCAGGTGAGTACTCGTGTAAAAACTTAGGCTAAAGGGCAATGATGTAAACAGCAACAACTAAGTAGTTTGGGTTTCCAAGGTTATTATGGTGTTATTTTTGTAGAGCATTGTCGTTACTTTTTATTGTCCTTACGGAGCAAGAGTTTAGTTGTTAATTCCATTTCGTTTTTATGCATTAGCGAGATGTGCTTTTATTACGTTCTCCCTGGCTTGCTTTCTTTCATCTTAGAGCAGGGCCGTACTCGAAGTTTTTGAGCGCTAAAATTTTAATAAAATTTATTTGTTCTGGCCATGTACTAATCATTTTGTATTACAATAATTATATTACTAACTAATTTAAGAAAATTTGCTTGCATAACAGAATAATTTTGTATGAAAATTTTTAAATGTCAAATATTTCCAGTTGTAATAACTTGGCTTAAATTATTTTTATTTATGGTCCTACATAAATCAAGTGGTGATTATTTGATGGCCCAATTGTTTTCCCATAATGGAGACTGCATTTGTACGTAAACTCAATTAAAGTTGTGCACAGTGATAACAAATAGTGAATAAAATGTAGTTCGAAGTTTGTATGCTGAATATACGAGGAGTGAGAAGTTTTAAATAATAATGTATTTAACACATCTGCAATTTTTACACTTTCATATAGGTATGCCTAATAAGTTCTTTTAATCTGTGTTAATTTATCGTTGACACCCAATGTTAAAAAAAGTTTTATATGTAATTTTACAATGTGTAAAGGGTGTTATAGGCAAATCTTAGTAACACCACTGTACTGAAGAATAGTACTCAAATAGATTCATAAACCTATAAAGTTTGAAAGAAATCAAAAGCTCAAAACAATAAAGTGCAAAATTACGAAAATATTTGAAAAGTTCTTATAAAGCAGATTGTAAATTAAGTTCTATAAAATATAATTCTGGCAAATTTGTTGAATTCTGCAAACAAATCAAAATTAACCTAATGGTTATCAAAATAACAAAAATAATTTCGAACATTAAAAGAGTTGTAAAGAGTGCCCTGGTAAAACTTTAAGAGAAACAAGAATATGCATTCAGGTTTATATTAAAATGATTTTTTTAAAACTAATTTCGACATTTCAAAAAATCACAAAAATAAATGTTGATTGTAACAGGAAACAGTTTTCAAACACTTATTCTACCTGTAAAACCCTATGATACGTCACAAAGTTAAAAAAAAATAAAGCAGTTCAATTGTATAAATAATATAACGTGCTTTTTAATATCAGATTTTCGAAAAATGAACGTTTGATGGATCCTGTGCTGTACTTTACAATAGCAAAATTAAAATCTTAGTTTTTCCAAAAAACTGCGGTAACAAGCATCATTTTTCGGCAAATATTTTCAAATTCTAAACTGCAAATTGAATTTTTGTGTGATTGCAGTACCTACTTTCCCATAATGTAGCATGGGAAACAGAAGCTATGATGCTCATTTTTTTGCTGTGTTCTCTGAAAATGGGGAGAAGTGGCTGTGGTATCATATTGGAGTTTATTTTTCTATTCTGATGAAATGAAATGTTTCTTATGCAAGTATCTGTAAAAAAAATAAATTGCTTAACGAATCAGTTGATTGCTTTGATTGCTTTTATTCACTAATAAACTCTATTGTACAAGGAAATATTCCAACTTATTATAATAACAAATACTTTCCAACTTACTACAGACCAAATACAATTAAATTAGTAAAGCAAAAAAACAAGTTACATAAAAAATGGAAAAAATATAAAAATCCTAATGACTATAATTTATTTAAAATTTTGAGACTCCAGTCAAAGAGACTCATTGATTTAGATTTTAAAAACTACATTACATCCGTAGAGAACGATCTGCCCAATAATCCTAATAGATTTTGGAGTTATGTATCTATAAAAAAACAATGTGTTAATAAAATACCAAATGAAATGCATTGGGCAGGTACGATCACAAAAAGTGGAAAGGAAATTAGTGATTTGTTTCAAGATTATTTCGCAAGTGTTTTTGAGCCTGAAAGATACACTTTTACCCAATGTCTAAATAATCGATCAATAAATAATAATGTATCCTTGCAAAGCATTGTTTTTAGTGAGGCTGAAGTCTCGAGTGGGCTTCTAGGCCTTGACACCAAAAAGGGTGCGGGTCCTGACAACCTACCCCCTATATTTTTCAAAAAGACCGCATTTGAAATCTCGAAACCAGTCACACTGTTATATAACCAATTGTTAACTGTTGGGCAATTTCCAGATAGGTGGAAATCGGCCATGCTTGTTTCAATATTTAAAAGTGGGCAAAAAAAGGATGTAAAAAATTATAGGCCAATAAGCATATTATCTGCGATTGCAAAACTTTTTGAAAAATTAGTCTATAAACACATATTTTATTTAGTCCAAAATACCATAGGACCGGAGCAGCACGGGTTTTATAGAAGCAGATCAATCGAAACTAACATGTTTGTATTTACCGAGTATCTCCACGATCACATAGACCAAAGAATCCAGGTGGATGCCATTTACACCGACTTCAGCAAGGCATTTGATAAAATAAGTCATAATATTCTACTTTCCCGTCTTGCTGAGGTAGGGGTGAATGGAAACCTGCTTAAATGGACGGAATCGTATATAAAAAACAGATCCCAATTCGTCTCAATTCAAGGTCATCTTTCCGACTCTATTACCCCCACTTCAGGCATCCCACAGGGATCGCATTTGGGACCGCTGTTCTTTATTATATATTTAAACAAAATTGGGTCATGTTTTCAAAACTGCAGATTTTTGCTTTACGCAGATGACCTAAAAATGTTTAAAACTGTAGAAAGCATTAAGGATTGCCAACTTATTCAAAGTGATCTAGATAGATTAGTCCAATTTTGTAACCTTAATTCCTTGTTATTAAATTTAAGCAAGTGTCAAACTATCACATTCTCAAGAAACTATATTGTTCATACTTTTAACTACAAAATTGGCAATTCCACACTCCCTAAGGTCGATCACGTTCGAGATTTGAGGATTATGATGGACTCTAAATTAATTTTTGGTATGCATATAGAATTGACTGCTACTCGAGCATCGAGAACGTTGGCATACGTAATGTGAAGATGTGCAACATTTTCTAATATCAGATCTATTATTTGCTTGTACAATTCTTTTGTTCTTGGTCGGTTGAGTTTTGGTAGTGTCATTTGGAATCCGAGATATGATGTGTATATAGATAGACTGGAACATATACAAATCAAATTTATTAAATTTATTTCTTTTAAAGCTCGATACAATAATCCTAAAGAGAATCTTATAATGGCTCGAAAGCACTTTAATATATTGCCTCTAACTGTTAGAAGAACTATTACAAATATTTTGTTTTTGTATAGTCATTAACCACTTGTATAACAATTCTGAACTGTTATCTCTAATAAGTAAAATGTGCCTAGATTTAATCTTCGTTATAATGAATTATTTAATATTCCATTTAGGAATACCAGTTGTTCACAAAATTCTCCGTTATGCAGAATAACAAACTTTACTAATTTATATTGCGATGTAATTGATATTTTTATTATGTCCCCTGCGACAATAAAGAAAATTATAAAGGATCGCGTTGAATAATACCTGGCTTTTTAAATATTTTATGTATTATGCATATTTTAATTTTTCATATATGGTAGTTTAATTCGGTAATTTTAATTTACTCTTGTATATTGTATAGTAATAGTTGTACCCGTTGTATCCCAATGTTCACCAAATAAATAAAATAAACAAATAAATAAAGTTGCTTTAAATAGGTACTATTACAGAATCGATAATTTACAAAATACACCATGCGCAGAGCAATATTAGGAACAAATTACACAAAATGTAAATAAGACTAATATCAAAATAGAATACATACTAATATTCAAAGAATATTATTTAGCATAACTTGTTTTAAATAGCACCTACGAACAACCAACATCTTGAGTAGTTGAACAATAAAATTCGTTTAATCTTAACGAATTTAACTAAACATATACGTGGTGTAACACTATCATATATAGGCTTAGGATAATTATGCATTTGCATATGTGCATATGCAAATGCATTTTTTAGACGGTTTTAGTAATAAATGCATATTTTATATGTGTCGGGCATTAATGCATATTTGCAGTATTTTTTTGTCAAAGCTGCATTTTTATACAATTTTTTTATTGTCAAGTGCATATTTACTTCTTTCTGGCAGTCGAAGAATTCCAACCACCTTCAAATAATCTAAAATTATACATCCTGTAGGTATTTGAAATATCTTCTTGTTATTTGTTAAGCTCCTTACAATTTCTAAGTACTAGTCAGGTAAAGGAATTAACAGGGTGCCAGTCTCCTTGCAGTATTACCAGGAATTCCATTGGTACATTCTGTACAAAGTTGGGAGTGTAGACAGTTCATTAACGGTCATATACAATCAGTTACCTGCTATTTTCAGTTGTGTTAACATCTTCAAAACAACTGTAAGATGCCGAAAGAAAAAATGTGTATACGTGAGAATTTAAATAGTTTTGTAAGGATTTACAATGATTTCACAACAGATGGAAATCTTTTATTTTGCAAATATTGTGAAATTACTGTGGCGGCAACAAAAAAGTTCCAAGTTACCCAACATCTCCAAACCGGAAAACACGTTAGCAACAAAAATCGAAAAAACGGGAATAAACAGCATCAAGTGTTAATTTCTGCATTGCCAAAACCTGGACCTAAACGTTCCGAATTCAGTGAAGAACTATGCAAGGCTTTGATTTGTGCGGATATACCGTTGGCTAAATTAAAGAACGAAGTGCTCCACAATTTTTTGGAAAAGTACACGAAACAGAATTTTCCAGACGAATCAACGTTAAGAAAAAATTATGTTCCTGAGTTATACACAGCAACTTTAAACAAATTAAAAGAAAAAGTAAAGGATAACAGAATTTAGGTATCGTTGGATGAAACAACCGATGAAAGTAACAGATGCGTAGCAAATTTTGTGTTCGGTATATTGGGAGTAAACGAAGAAAAAAATAAGTCGTATCTGTTGACTTTAAAAGTGTTCGACAAAGTGAATTATTCAACATTTGCTGCTTTTTTCAATGACTCTTTAAGCATATTGTGGCCGTCGGGGATTTTATACGAAAAAGTGTTAGTGGTTTGTACTGATGCTGCACCATATATGTGTAAATCAATGCAGGGACTACAGATTTTGTATCCAAAAATGGTACATGTTACTTGTTTAGCGCATGGTTTGCATCGAGTCGCTGAGTTAGCTCGTAGTCTGTTTTCAAATGTTAACGTGCTTATTTCATCTGTTAAAAAAGTTTTCCTTAAAGCACCAAGCCGTGTGCAGAAATTTCGAGAAATTGCTGGAGACTTGCCACTTCCGCCCGCTCCAATTATTACAAGAAAGGGAACTTGGATCGACGCTGCTGTATATTATGCAGAAAATTTTGATATTGTGATGGAAGCTGTAAATAACTTCAATCCTGAAGAGGCGCAAAGCGTTGCAGAAGCACAAGATATTTTGAGAGAAGAAAGTATTCGAGAAGACTTGGTGTTCATTCGAACTCATTTGGCTTGCATTTCAACCGCAATCTCGAAACTGGAAGAGAAAGGACTATCCCTACAAGGCAGCATTGAAATAATAGAAAATATGGTTAATGGCTTACGTAAACTCAAGAAGAAAGATTTCATCAATAAGTTAAACGAAGTACTGTCAAAAAATACAGGCTATCAACAGCTGAAAAATATAAGCAAAGTATTGCAAAATAAAACATCCCTTAAGGCAAAAAATGAACATTTGAGTATCAATGATTTAGTAAATTTCGAATTTGTACCAATAGTGTCGTGTGATGTTGAAAGAGTTTTTTCTCAATATAAAAATATTCTTGCTGACAACAGGCGCAAATTTACATTTCAAAATTTATTGCATCACGTTGTTGTAAAGTGTAACTACGATTTATTTCTATAATCTATTTATTAATTAATTTTAACTAAGTAAGTTTTAGTTGTATCCTGTATGTATTTTAATAGAAAAATAAAAACTAGACTATAAACCTGTATACTATTCTACCACGTAAAAACAATTTAGTGCATATTTAAGTGCATATTTTCAGTGTTTTTAGTGCATATTTCATGCATATTTTGAGGATTTTTAGTGCATAATTATCCTAAGCCTAATCATATATCATAAACGCTAAGGCATATTTATAGCCCATAATCAGAATAAAAGTCCATATAAACATTGATTCATTTCTCAACCCTTGCAGAGATTTTAGAGGGATGTTAAAATTAAAATTAGGTTTGTATCATTTTACTGAAAACTGGAAAAGGGCAGTAAAGTGAATATGTGCAGATTTATTCTACCAAGAGCAGGCTTATTTATGAAATATTTATCTACTCCTATTAAATTATATTCACATTATAAAGGACATTTTTGAATAATAATGACAGTCATAATTTGCAGTAATTCTGCAGTTGACAGTTGTCACAAATGTCTTAATTTGGAAATATGAACACAAAACTCCTATTGTATAGGAGTAGATAAAGTATCGTATTGCATTCGCGATTATGGCCATTATTCCCTCAGATGACTTGCGCCACTCGCCTTCGGCTTGTGGCTCAAATGTCATCTTCGTGAATAATGGTTGTCATAATCACTCATATAATAATATACTATTATTTATACACAAAAACTATTAACTTTAGGTAGGTACCTACAAAAAAAATTAAGTGATAAAAAAGTTTTTATAACCAAATTCGTGTCCGTTAAAGAGTAATTATAAAAACATTTATAGCGGGTACTTATTTCAAGCCCTTGAAATCATACATAATTTTCTTTCGAAAACTCATGACCAAGTCAATTGTTAAAAAAGATTACCCATTTTCATTTTAATATCCATTACCGTGGGGAATAAGAACCAGAATTACTTTTTTAGTCATTCATTTAGACAGGATATAGCTCAATAAAATATTGTGATGTGAATTTTTTTATTAATTGGTAAAAATTTCTCTCAAATCACAATAAATACAATTTATTTCGTTCCTTAACTTAAACAATCATGGTAATGATATTTTCTAAATTTATCTTTTTAGTATGTTCACTTTCAACTGAAAGCAATGGCAAAGCGGATACTTCCTGGCCGATATTACCTAGAGTACAGATAATAATTTTTGATCAACTTTAATTTGAAAATGGAACGTTCTGCTGAAGCTATAATTACAGGGATTCTTAAAAATATATAGTAAGCGGTAACTATTTTTGAAAAACTACTAGCATAGGAATATTTTCGATTAATATAAAATTAAAAGGTTTGCGCACTAATGTAATTACCTTAAAATAATTTTTGAAGCACATTCTAACGGGTGTTCATAAACAGTCGTCATCCCAGTAGGTTTTGACTTCAGAAACGTATGTCTATTAAAATTGAGAAAAAATGCGCTATGACAGTACTCAATGACGTTTCATTGTGTTGCACGAATTAATCAAAGACATAACATTTTGTTTTTCAAAGCAACTGGGATGACGACTGTTTATGAACACCCGTTATATGAAGGTAAGTGCGAAATTTTGTTAGTAAATTTTTCATATAGTTGCCAACTTTATTTATTCGTCTGAATCATTAAATTTTCTGGAAATATGATCTGAAAGGTTATGTTTATTGCACATAGTTCTTCTGTTTTACAAAATATTTGAGAGATAAGTGTATCTGAGGTTTTGTAGAAAATGATTATTTTGTACCAATTTTTATTCAATTCCAAGTGATGGGGATTATGTTTTTCATAAGAAAATTGTTTCGATCTGCCTATAGTTTTCTTTTTAAATTCTAGTGATGTACTACCTCATTGTTTAGCTACATTAATAGCTTCCGCCTTTAATAATAATAATAATATGGCTATTCATCTTTGTTTCGGGCAAAGATCTCATATTCTTCCAGTTTTACTAGTTCTTTCCGTAGTTCGCCCTCTGTTTTTATTAGTTTATCCTCCCATTTGAACATTGGCCTTCCTTGTTTACATTTGCCTCTTCTTGGTCTCCAGCGTGTAGTGCTTTTCGTCCATCCTCTTGTAATCTCATTATATGTCTGAACCAGTTACATTTTAATAATCTGCTAATTTCTATTTTTGTCTCGTATTGAGCATGCAATATTCCATCCTCGTTTGATTCACCTTTAACTTCTTTTTTAACATTATTTAAAGACCACGTATGAGCACCATAAGTCATACTTGAAGCAACGCAACTTTGCTTTAAAGATGTATTTTAAACCTCGTTTTCAACTCCAGAAACATTTTCAATCTGAATTAATGCGTCTATTTTTTTTTCATACATTGTTTTACTTTTTATAATTTAAAGGAAGAGAAAATGAACTATGCACTGAATGTTTTTAATCCTTAATAATCACGTATGGTCTTGGAATACAAACAATTTTCAATAGTAAGTAATTGATTTACTGATTATTTTTCTTACTTATAAACAATAATTAAAATTTGAAATAAAAAACATCTAGTGTCACTCATTAGTTTTAATTTAAATTACAAAGCTGAAACAATGTATGAAATGGTCTACGGCACAGGTCCTTCTTCAAAAATGTCTTGGATCATAGTTAAAAATGCTAGAAAGGTAATTATAATTATTATAATGTGTGATACATTGTTAAATTTAGAATAAAAAGGGATTCTAAAATAGTTGATTTATCACGCAACTTTTTTCCTATTTAACCAAATTTGTATCTCTTACTTTTACCGAAATCCCCATACTGGCCCTCTTATCTTGGACACACTATATACATAAGGAACTATTAAACTCATTTGTTATTTTTTGGAAAAATCTTGTGTTGTATGTATTATTGTGCAAAAAAAAGGAGCAGTCTTAATTTCATAAATAATTTGATCTTTTCCAAAAATTGAAATAATTTCGGACTGCTGTGCTCAAGTATGTTATTGAATGTTTTACCTTAGTTTCCAGTAGCTTTTTTAGAACATTGTCATATTTTGCCAGAAAGTAAATTGTTGATAAAAACATCCCCAAATTTTTATAGGACTTTTCATCATGACCACAACATTTAGCTAACATTACACAAACCTCTATAACACATTCCAAAATTGATGGCCAAAGTAATACTGCATGCCTAATAATTGCCTCATGCTTGGAATCTATGATTTTATTTGGGCACCATTCCTCATATATCATCTTTCTCTTCATGTCGATTAACGGCTTGCTGTACATATCTTCAGTCGTTAAAACTAATTCATATTTTATCCTTATGGTATCCGTAATGGGTATGTTTCAAAATATATTCCAACTGCCCAATAATATTCAATCAAATAGTGTACAACTCTCCGTTACGTATGAATAACAATCAACACCTAACTTACACACTTATAAAGTTTTTTAATAATAAGGTAGGTAGTAGTAAGTGCTAAGTAAATTTCAATGTATTTGAAATTTTAAAAGGAGTTCATTAATTATTAATAAAATACACCACTAGAATAGCTGACATTACGAAGACTGAACTCAAGTTAAAAATGGAATTTATTTTGCTTTAATTTCGTATTGCAACACACTTTAGACAAAATTAGTTGCCATATACTAGGTATATAAATCGCCACTGCATATTCTATTCATAGATTATGAAAAAGCATTCGATTCTATATATCAAGAATGCATTCAATAAGAGCGGGATATACAGAATATAAATGCAGAGTTTTGCATAAAGAAAAACTGTCCGAACCTTTCCCAGCAGAGACCGGTGTGCGTCAAGGATGCATTTTATCCCCTCTGTTGTTCATTATCATAATGGATGAAATTATGGAAAACACATGCAAAAACAAAATGAGAGGGATTACTTGGAATTTGACTAACACCTTGGAAGACTTAGAATATGCAGATGATGTGTGCCTGGCATGCACTACGGAAAAGTAAGAAAGAACCGAACAAAGCAGTACTTGAATGAAATTCACAAGGCTCGAGGAAGAAGGGTCGACCGAAAATAACTTAGCGCAGGACAATAAAGGAAGAAACAGACATGACAATGGTGAAATTGAACAGACTAGCAGAAGATAGACGAAGATGGCAAGAGTTCATCAACAACCTATGTCCCTGAGGGGAATAATGGGACTTATTATTATTATTATTATTATATACTAGGCATGTCTGAAACAAGAAGAGTGGGAGAAAATATAACGCAGAGGAAACATATTATGTACTAAAGGGGAAAGAAAAGGATACAATTGAATAGGGTTCTACATTAATAACAATTTAAAAAACAAGATAGAGAAATTGAAAGGCTATACAAAAAGTAGCAGCAATTTAACTGAAAGGAAAAATTCACCGGAATATGCTCCTACAGAAGCCACACGAGAGAAAGGTGTAGAAAATGTCTATAATGATTTGAAAATTGCATTAGAAGAGGCAAGAAACAAAACAATGAATATAATAATAATGGGAGACTTCAATAGCAAAATTGGACATCAAAAAAAAATTAAGACATCATGGGAAACTTTCGGTAAGGAACTAGGAATGACAGAGGCAGAGAGTTAATAAGTTTTGTAGCAAAACATAAACTACATAACAAACACCTTGTTTAAAGCCAGTGCTGGGAGGAAATGAACATAGAAATCCCCAAATGGTTTATATAAAAATGAAATTAATTTCACATTAACAACAGATAGAAATCCTGTTACAAAAACAGAGACAATAAGCTAGTTCAAACTCAGTGGTGACCATAGAATGTTAAGACCGATACTAATAATAAACAAAGAACGTGAAGCCAGAAAGGTGGGAAAAGATTATGAAAGGAAAGGGCTGGAAAGTTGCATCGGTGAAAAGGTATTCAGAAGTAAAAAATGCAGAAAAATTGTTCAGTGGAAGAAAGACCCAAGTCACAAGACGTATATAGTAAGTGGAATGAAAATAAGATTAAGAAAATAAAGAATAACGTAACTAAAATAGGAAGGTCCCAAGAATTAAAACTTACATATAACAAGCTAGAACTGATTAAAAAGAGAGAAGTAATGAAAAAGGAAAAGGATAACAGGGGAAAAATAGACTAAATTAGGAAGGATATAAGAAATTACAAAAAGAAAAGATAGAAACGATAATAGAAGAAACAGCAACCAGAAAGCTAAGAAAAGAAGTAGAACAAGGCAAACCATGGAGTGACCAATTGAAAGATAAATATGCCAAAGTGCAAGAAACAAGAACAAGTATAGTACAAATAGCAACAGAATACTTTAAAGAACCTTTTACAAGCGAATATGAAGAACCATCAATATAAACCAGTAACAGGACGAAAGGGAAGAAGCATTAGAGGAAGAGTGGCAGCAGGTGGAGCTGGCAGATATACAAAAAGCAATAAACAAGCTCAAGAAAGAAAAAACACTCGGACCAGTTGGTATAACAAATCAAGATCTAAAAGCCCTGCCAGTAGAGGGACACGAACTTCTAATGACACTATTTAACAAAAATAATAGCAGAAGCAGAAATTCCGGAACAATAGAAGAGATCTACTATAATACTAATTCACAAGAAATATATACAGGGTGTCAATTTAGTGCGCCGGTCTCGGATTACGCCTTTACTATTTTTTTTATAAAAAGTTGGATTGAGGGAATCCTAATGGGGTTGAAGAGGGCACATTTTAAAATTATTTAGACATATACTGGGTGTCCCAAAAAAGTTTGGTTTGAAAAAATATTAATTTTTTACATGGAACACTCCGTATTTCTTTATGGCTATTTAAGCCCCTTACAGAATATTTTAATACAAGATGTTCAATATACTGGTTCAAATTTCAATATCTTTAATCTTTATTTTCTCAGTTGTTTTAATGGTACACCCTACATTTTATTACAGTAATAAATGGAGCCTTAAATTTCCTTTACTTTGACCCCAACATATTATACTTTATTCCAAAGAGTGTTTGAGAAATTAAGCTTTAATTAAAAAAGTCACGATGAATATACTATTGCATGGTTTATAATTGTGCCGGTAAAAACCCAATTTCACTATTAACTGGCATTCCGTTAACCACGGATAAATCAAATATCGGTAAACCGGTTAACCGAATACCTGATTTTAAACCAGTTCACAAACCAATTTGTATACCCGTTTGGGAACCGTTTTGTAAAACGGTTGACGAAAGGGTTCAAGAACATGTTCATAAACAGGCTTAAAACCGAGTTATAAGCCAGTTTAAAAATCAATGTACTAATTGATTTAAAAGTTTGTTCTTGATAATAAAAATGCTATTGTATAGCTACCACATTTTGTAAGTATAACCAATTTACGTTTGTTATATTGGTTTATAAATCGATTTTAAACCAGTTTATAAACAGATTTTCAAACTGGATTTAGAAACCAGTTTTTAAATAGGTTATAAAACGGATTATGAACCGGTTATATTCTGAATTTGGTTTACCGGTTTTCAATTTATGAAAAAACTGCTGTTAACCGAGAGCCAGTGAACATTCAAAATGGGTTCTTTACCAGCACTATTATAAACCATGCACCCAATAGCACACATTTATCGAGATTTTTAATTAGAAGCTTAATTTCTCCAATACTCTCTTTTAGTCCACTTACATTAGGCAGAAAAAAGCGGCATCTTCCGAAAGAATCCAAGTGAGCTGAAATTTTTCATTTTGACATTACAAATGATGTCTCAAAAGTCCCCATCGAAATCGCGCTTGCGTTTTCAGTTATTCAAGGTCAAAGGTCAGAAATAATTTTTTTGCAAATATCTCGCTTCCTATGGGTCGTATGACTTTTTTAGTTATTACAAGAAATTAAGGCTAGAAAATTCTCTACGAGAAAGGTTATATAGATTTTATACGTACAACCAACTATTCAGTAAATAACACACTGCTAAGTTTTGCAGCAAGACGCACAACCCATTATTATATATTCGATACCTGAACCATTACTTTTACAAGCATCAAAACGTCATGACTAATCAAAAATGTAGTTATTAGAGAGGGTATGCAATTATCTGGACATGGCGGTGCATGTCTTCCCTGTAAAGTGGAGGTAATTGAGTAATTTGGACCAGCTTTGATAGTGAAAGGCTTATTTAAAAAAATCATCCACCCAAAAAAACTGTCCCACCCACCCGACAAAAATATCTGGCGTCACTACTATCTCTAGACATACCAACAATTCATCGCCATATCAACGTCGCATCGGATTGCACAATGTACACCCAATATAATAAGGG
>CALNHX010006742.1:0-84293 GCA_940337035.1 Agriotes lineatus
ACTTAGTCACCACATCTGCAAACTATTGTGTACCGAAATAATCCTTCTTGCAATAGGTATCAATCCACCAACTATCCAAGCTACTCTTCCTCTTAATCCCTTCGAATTATTGCATGATACTTAAGACGCCATACAAGAACACTGATGATACCCAAGTCAAAATTTAAACTATCTGTAGAAATCCACCTGATTGCAAGCTCGTTCGTCCAAACTCTTATTTACATATAGTATAATTCCAACTCCGGTTCTTTTGTAGACGTATTCACCTGACAGTAACCCACATGAAGTTCTAAACCAAAAATTGTACCTAATATTGAGTTATATGTAGTTTACCCAATTTCACTGCAGACACCATTATTCCATGTATACTATTTTATTGTTATTAGATGTTATTATTCTTCTTTGGACCATTTATAACCTTCTCATTCTTCAGTATTTTTATAAATTTATTTTGTTTCTTCGTTTTATAATTTTAGTTAACTATACCCTTTAATACACCAACCAGTCAATAAATATCATTTGATTAAAGGGTTTTTATTATTGAAATTTTATTTTTACAATAAAACATGTTACACTTTTTGAACAAAATTTAGTTGTTATTTTTGGTCATTTCAATTTTACCTAGCAATAATTATTATATCTAAGTTTTACAAACGAAGAGTCTGGATATATTTCTATATAATTTATTTTAATCTGACACGTTATAATTAACTTCTTTCGTATACCATTTGAGATTTCCTTTCACTTTCAAATAAGCTATCTTATATCTTATTTCGATTACCAATTAATATTAATTATGATCCAAATAATTATATCATCAAACAACTATCTCCACAACATCAATTCATATGCCAGAATCGTTTTGATAAAATATTAACCACTTAACAATATTACATCCAATATCTTGTTCATTAGATAACTTTCAAATATTTAAGTTGTTCTTTTATTCTATAAATTCATCCTTTAACATTTTAATTATTAATTTATTTAGTTATCAAAAATAATCTCATATCTTGGAGTAGCTTTATGGACAAATAGCAATCTTAAGATGTAACCATTACAATATATTTACTTGCTATTTTTGTTTGATGCGTCCCCTTAACAACTAAAACCTGGTGACGCGATCATGACATTACTTCGATCAAAGAAAGAAAAGGTTGGGAGGGGCCCAGCTAGGAAAACTAATATAATCCGGGATGAAATTGGCAAGATTATATTTAGCTAGAAAATCTCTCAATCTTTTCAACAATCTTTAAAAATAATAACAACAATAATAAATGATAACAATAACGATAACAAATAATAAAAACGCAGTACTAATGCATACACTGCCATTGGTTGCATGAGTTTGCGTAGTTAATTCAGCGTCTCTTCCTACTTCAGAAATGAAGGCTGAAAAGAGAGAAAAACGGTAAGCGTATACATGAAAAGGTAAAAAAAATTACAAGCAACAAACACATAGACGCCTGGAAGCTTATATTAGTCTAAAAATTAGGTGGATTCGGTCTATCAAAACTGACCGTCCCGGCAATACCTTCCACAATGACCTGTATGTAGGTTGACAGACTTAAAACGGCGGAAGTAATGTTTGTAATTGCGGACGTGTGATGGTCGATAGGTGACCGAGCACGAGTGGTTGCTGCACATATCGGACCGACGTAGGCCGTGAATGTACGTGAACAACGATAGCAGGTTGCAATCGCAACTGCGGATGTGCGATTGTGGATAAGTTACAGAGCACAAGTAGTTAACTCATGCACTGGACCAACTTAGGATATAAAGATGCGCAGCAATAGCAGGTTGCGGTAGTGGCCGTTGTGTGCACTTGTCCAACATAGGCCATGAACGTGTACGCGCAATGATAGCAAGCTGCGGGCGCAGAAGCTGCACGCACTTGGTCAACATAGGCCGTAAATGTGCGTGATCAACGATAGCAGACTGCGGAAACGTCTGCTGCAGCGGTGATGCGTGAGTATAAGCAACTGCCCAAGCAAAAAACGGGGCTGCATGCCGAGAAAACAACAGAGCCGCCAGAAGAAGACGGTGAGGCCTGAGCACCGATGGACGCTTGTAATCTGCATGCAGGTGAAACAAACTATGAGCCAGAACGTGGCGGCGATGCATTTTTGTATGTAAATATAGATTACTGACATGCGGGTTGAACAACAGACCCGCCAGAACAAAGCGGTAAAGTCTGAGCATGTGAACGGCATACAGGCGAAATAAAGGATGCGACAAAACGAGGCGGCGGTATTTAATTGCACGCGAACTTAAATGAGTGCCATGCAGGTTCAACTGCAGACCCGCCAGAAAAAGGCGGTGGTGTCAGAGAATTTGAACGGCATGCAGGTGAAACAAAATATTCCCCAAAACGAGGCGGTGGTGCATATTTGTACGGAAACTTATATGGCTGACATGCAGGTTCAACAACAGACCCGTCAGAACAAGGCGGTGACGTTTGAGGCATGCAAGCGAAGCAAAAAATACCCAAAAACAAGGCTGCGGTGAATAATTGTAGGCGAACATAGATGATTGACATGCAGGTTCACCAAACCCGCCAGAACAAGGCAGTGATGTCTGAAAATGTGAACGGTATGCAGATGAAACAAAATATGCGCTAGAACTAGGCAGCGATGCATATTTGCAGGCAAATGTAAGTGATTTGCATGCAGGTACAACAGCAGATTTACCGAGGGAAGGTGGAAATGCTTGAGCGTCAATGGACGCACGTCAACTGCACGGAAAGGAAAAAATAAATTTGTCAGAAGAAGGTGGTGTAAGTTGGTACGCAACTGAACGTGTAGTACATGCAAGAGAATTGAGACAGTGAATTTTTGTGAGTTTGAATATTGTAAAAATTAACCCTTTGTCTGAAGTAAGCGTAGGCTGGGTAAACTTACGTACATGTTTTAATCGCTTTTTGGAGAAAAACATGGTTGATTGCACTTGATCGCATTATCTGCGAAATGTGGGTGATAGTAACACAAACGAGGTTGCCTTGAAGGTGTCGACGCAGTACCTCGAGCATTACAAAATGTCAACTGAGCATCCTTCCCAGTTTGTGAAAAACTATTATTTGAAGATTCTGGAGTTATTTGCAGAGAACTTTGTGGGGTATTGATAGAAGATTCTTTGGAAGTTTAAAACCAACCTATCGATATCTATTAAACTTTATATTTTTGCAAGTTAATTTGCAAGCTTTTGCACTAACTCGTTTTCATTCATACATGCAAAAGGTTGTAAGTGAGAAAGTTATATATAAATATACAGGTGGTTTATTGCAGCCTCAGCCCTCAGCAAATTCCAGCGTTGACAGTTTGGATGGAGTTGTAGTGTCAGCAAGCTATAAAGCGTGTTTTTAATGCATTGAAAGATAGATCAGGTGGTTTTAGTAAAATGTCACGCATTGTTTGGCATGATATCTGCAGGTAGTTGTAGGACTGTCAAATTGAATTTTTGGGGCGTCATCGACTACCCCAATTTGAGTGAAATAGCGGTGAATGAGAATTAAGTATAAATGGATATCGGCCGGATTGAAGGCCGGAAAATTTGACTTGTGGTCCATATGAAAGTTGATATTGCACTTATCTTTTTAGGGGCTGCAATAGACTGATCGGTGAAGCTGGTCGCAGCAGAAGACGTAGGAAGACTGGTTCGATGAGCGTGTCTGATCGACCTCGTTATTGATGGAAGCTGGGCTGGTTAGGTTGCATCAGATGGCTCAGGTCGATTGTTTCTACGGTTGTTCGTAGAAAACATTGCGCCTTTAAAGCACGTGCGACGAGTTTAAGAGCACGACGCGCTAGCGGAGTGCTTTTAACGTCGCTAGTGCTTTATTGGCTCTTATACACGTGTATCATACGCAATTTTTTCTACGATCGTAACAGAAATATAAAAACCTAGTTCGGTGACACTTTTTCCGCCACATTGTGTTAGATATTTTAGGTTATGTTAACATTCAAACTTACAGCAAAGCGTGTTTTAATAAATTATTAAAACAGGCCTCCAATGGCAACGTGTTAAAAGGACGTAATTTAAGCGCTAATATTAACAGTGCTATAAACGTCACTTTTAACACTAGAAACTGTGCAAAAAGTTGTCGTTTTGACACGATACTAGAAAAAAAAATTTTCTACGACTGTTAAAAAAACTGTACCATATTTCACTATTTTCTGCTTGTTTATGATAAGAGTGAAAAAAAGTAAAAAGCGTGAAAAAAAGTGTCGTAGCGGTTCATTATTTCACTTTGGCATGCAACTATATGCACCAAATCATAAGAGTGCACTGAAAGCAATTGAAGTTGTCTCGTGATCTTTGTTTTAGAAACGTCAAATTTAATTAGATTTGTGTTTTGACGTTTAAGTACGTTTGTACACAAGGTTTGTAAATTAACTCTGAAATTTATTTAAATATGGAAATTGACGAAGATTCTGAACACGAAGATATTATCGAAAAAGCAAATGTAGCAACGCAAAACTTGTTGCCTGAGAAATCAAAGGAAATTTATCAAAAGGGGTACAACTCGTTTATGGAATGGCGCATTCAAAATTCAGTTCACAGTTTTACAGAAAGGGTATTACTAGCATATTTTGAGAAAAAATCGAAAATTTTTAAATCTTCAACGTTATGGTCCACTTATTCAAAGTTGAAAGCAACATTAATGATTAAAAATAATGTGGATATAAGCAAATTTTCAAAGCTAATAGCCTACCTAAACCGGAAGTCAGTAGGGTACAAACCAAAAAAAATCTCAAACATTTTCAAGGGAAGAAATAAATACGTTTTTACTAGAAGCACCGGATGACCAATATCTAATGTTTAAGGTAAAATTGTAGTTATTTTCTTTTTGCGTTATTTAATGGGTTTTACATTTTTAGGTTACATTAATATTAGTAACTGGAGACACGGGAATTGCTAACTTGAATTTGTTGAATATTTATAGAAAATATGGTAAACTTAGGCAAAAAAAATGCAGATAATAACATGTCTTTCTATCATATAGAAGCGGAAAATGTACTAAACAAGTAGTAGGCATAAACACATTTTTTTAAATTCCTTTAATAATTCCCAAATATCTTAATTTACCACAACCAAATGCATATACAGGTACATATTCCGGCGGGGATATACTGCAATTAAAGCAACATGGCGGATGGAAGTCCACTACTGTTGCTGAAGGGTACGTGAACAATAATTCTTTTAACACTAAAATGGATTGTGCAACAAAGATTCTATGTGGACATGGAACTAATACCAATATTTTCAACCAATCATCGACCTCAAACATAAATGAGTGTGAAAACAACTTAAATAAGTATTGCAAACGTGGACAATAATGCACATGAATCACTACATCTAAATGAGTCAAAAAATAACTTGTTTGAATAATAATTTAATATTAATAATCCCAACAACTGCACTTTTAACATAACTATTACGAAATAAAGTTTATAAGTTGCTTCTAGTTTTGTTAATTATTAATGTGTTCTTTCTTAATTTCATTGGTATAAAATACAATTTAAATATATATCAATTTACATTTATTCTTTTTCTAATTGTTGACAGTCGTAGAAAAAATATTGTATGAAACTCATGCATAAAGTGTCTTTTTTTCACTCATGGGATTGTCGGACTCGCCTACGGCTCGCGCGTCAAACTTTCCGTGAAAAAAAGTACTACTTTATGCACTTGTTGCATAAAGAACTATTAAAACTTGTTATTTGTTATCTGATGAGTTACCTTAAATAAAACGTGGTGAAGCGATCGTAATAGTATCTTGCCTTTAAATATCCTAGATAGGATATTGTATTTCGGTAATAGGAATTATCATCCTGTATTACTTGTCTGCACGTAGATATGGAAAATAAATATCACTTTAATTGCGACGTATTTATGCATTTTTTCTTTCTATATCAGATTATTGCTTATTAAAAAGGCCGGGTCTAATAAATGTCATTTTGAGATATCTCCCTTCAATGTACACTTGGTTTCATTGAAATCGACTACACTTCATTTTTGGATGTGTAAACTTGTATTTATAATTACCTATTTACTGGAAGTGCCAACTAATATTAACTAGATATATTAAGTAAAGCCTTATTTATGCTAGACAAACAGTTAAAAAGCGTCTGCTTGACTTTTTAGGTGTATTCGATTTCAATGAAACCAAGTGTAAGTTAGTACTACCATATCATCTTCCTATTTAAATTTACAAATTGTTGAGTAATCAAGTTGATGGTGCCCATATTTGGTTTTGATCATTTTAGTGACGTTTTTAAATCGCTGTGAGCAGATTATAACGGTAATACCATCGTGCCGAAAGTTTATTAGAGCTTCCGTCATATTACACCCATCCTCATTCCCATCTTGAAGATTTGACACCATTTCCTTACGGTGTTACCGATTTCTTCCGAATTAATCTTCAAACTATAAGAGGTGTTCAACTGCTAGCAAGCGTGCGACAGGAAAGCAATAGCGCTCGACGGATATCTGTAACGGCAGCCGAAGCTGAATAACACTGTAATTTATTCACACACTTGGGCTTTCAAGTTTAGTTAAGATATAATATATACGTAAATATTTTGACAAGAGTTAATAGCTACTTCTTTTAGCAATATATGCACCCCTATGACATCATATAGGAGTAGGGACTAACTTTGACCTTATAAATGCATGTTTTTTATAAATGTCAAGTCAATAGAGACAGGTTAAACTAACTGTTGCCTTTAATTGTGGGTACATGCCACACTTCATTTGTGTTTGGTTGTTGAGAGTTTTTCAGCGGCCTGCAGGAGAAAATTAGAAGGGTAAGTTCGTGGAGACGCTGTGGACCGTCGCACATCGCTGTGAATAAGCAAAAAGACTGTTCCCTCATATCAGGCTCAAGAAATCAGGTCCTACAGAGATTTTCAGTCTGTTGCGCCCTTTTTAACAACATTAGCTAGTTTTCCAACGCATCGCTCTAACTTAACCCTTATCGAGTCGAACCTCGAAAGCTGCTGGAAAAACTCCTGTTACAAGGACACTTGTAACGTAGTTGGGGAGAATTTTTGCTTGTGTGTTATCGAATTATCTTCTGAATTTACCAATTAAAACAGCGGCACAACTTCCTAGTTGGGCCAAAAGTTGCGAATCTTCCTGTGTAATAAAGCGCCGAGCAGTCCCATTTCGTTGCTTCGGTGGAAAAAATTTATACAAATGAATAAGTCCAGTATTATGGAGTACACTCCTACAAACTGATCTGGAACAAGAAGATTCACGAGGTAGAGCTTTTCTAAAATTATTAGAACAAGATAATTGAGAAAGAAGTAAACGAAATTAGGGGGTTGGGTGAATTGTGCTCAAACGTGGAGAATCTATTTACTATTAGATAACACAAAACTGTATAGTGATGACTTACATATGTTACTATTTATAGATTTGAGAAAACATACAACATGATTCCTCATAAACAACTACGGACAACCTTGAAACAAACCTCAACCCATATTATCGCAATAAAGAGATTATGACAATTATGATAGTATAGCGTGCGTGTGTGTAATTACCATTCTACTATAATTTTCTTTCCACTGAACGTTGACTTAAATGGTTCCGCTTTCAATAAAAAATATAAATAAATAGATGTACAAAACGTTAAATACCTTTAAACTCCACCTTCATGATGCTAAATATTACACAGGTTGTCGTAATTATAATAATGTTTATAAATATATCGAAAATCATACAAGTAGGTACTATCTAATGGTTATATTAGTATTACATTTCCAAGCGCAAGGTTTTTATAAATTACAATATCATCGTAGCAATAACATTATTGCGATAAATTATACAATTATTGAATTTTAACCTTTGTCTTTAGAGTGAAACATCTCAATATTCTAACAATATATTTAAATATTAATATAAATAAATAAATAGTTATCATTACTACTAACAAACAGAAACCTATGACGTCTAGAAGCAAGTACTGATATAACGGTAAGTCTGCTGCGGGACTTTTTAGATGCTGTGCCCCCTTATGCCTTAAAACATATTCAGTCCACCAAATTGCCCGTTGTAGACCCGTCATTGGTTGATCTTTTGCTAATACGGCTAACTCCTTAGCTTTATTGCGATATCTAAAATGAAAATATAAAAAATAATGATACTATTTTGATCGACTGCACTTACTTTGGGTTGCTGATAACTTCTAGGATTACTGACTTGAAGAACTGTTTATCCAACGTGTTGTAATCTACCGATAAACCGAAGCCTTTCTTTACAATTTTTTTGACATTAATTGGTTGGTCCCCAAAAAATGGCATTCCAACTATCGGAATGTGATTGTAAATAGCTTCTTCCGTAGACTGTAAACCTCCTTGGCTTATGAAGAGTTTAATGTTAGGATGTTCTAAATATAAAGTATTGGTTATTCAGCGTTTACAACAAGCTTTCATCATTGAAATTACTATTACTCTTAACGATCGCTTTATCAATTATAACTCAATAACTTACTAAAGATATCTTGTTGAGGAAACCATTTCGATATAATAACATTGTCAGGTCTTCCTGGCAAATGTTCGAGTTCAAACTTCCACAATACAAGATATGGAATTTCAGAAAAAGTTTCCAGTAATATGGTACGAGTATTTTCAGATAGATCTTTACTTTTAACATTGGACCCCAAGCTAAAGTAGATTACTCCTTGAGATGCACTATCTAGTTGCCGTTGCAAATCCTAAAATTTTAATATTTATTAAAAGATGAATCCTCTTGCACTTTTCGCAAATTACGCTTTTGTGTATAAAAACAAACCTTTGGTAATGGTTTTGAAGATGTCAAGTGGGTTCCTCCCCCAATTGGAATTACGGATGGAATTAATGGGCGTATATGGTGAAAGATTAAATCAGTGTTAACAAAGACCATACTAACATTTTTTGCAATGTCACGCAAAAGTGGGTATTCCTCGCCAAAGTATTTCCTAATTAGAAAATCTTGTGAATGGAAAATTGGTATGTAAAACCAATATTTTATAACCACAGACATCAGCGTGTTTGTTACTCGTTCTAAAAATGTCAGATCCTCCGAATGCGGTAACATGAAATCAGGATATACCACTGGATGCGTTGGATTTCCCACGAGCTCATAGATGTCTGAAGATCCATCCAGAGAGAACAGTCCTATGAAAGGAGCTTTGAATCTCTCGGCAAACGCGTACATGGCGGGGTAGATGCCTTCTATCATTAATAAGTCGAAATGTTCGCTTTCGTTTTTGATCAGTGCTTGTACCTCGGGATGCTGAAGCTGTTGTTCAAGTAAGTCGCCAGCTAAACTCATCCATACGTTTAACGTACTAATAATGCCTCCATGCGACATGTTCACCGCGCTGTATTGACGCATTTGTTCATACGAAAAGTTTAGATCGATTTCAGTCAAGTTTGTCAGCAACGAATTCTTCATTGGGTCTGTTGTGAGGACTGTAACTTGATGCCCTCGCAACGACAGCTCCCTCCATAATGGACGAAACACAATTTGGTGACTGTAAGATGGTATTGGTGCAATTCCAAGTATTCGAGCACCAAGCGTTGGGGCAATAATAACACCAAATAAAATAACACACAGCATCATCCGAATCTATTAATACTCGCTTCGCAAACACCTACTGTCTATTAAGTAGCGAGATTAGAACCCTTTATACTTAATTTCTAATAATTCAATGTCATTTATCTTTCAAGATTAGTTAACTAATAATAATCGATACAGCAGATACATGTACAATGTAAATGTTCTAAGCGAAGTTTTTGTATGATAGAGCCACTTTTAAACTATCGGTAACAAACTATAGATTTATTAATAATGCTTACTGACAGAGAGTAGTTATTTATGTAGTTATAATAGCAGTATTAATTACCTAATAGTGAGATCTTTTGTGGTATTGTATATCCATGCAATGATTTTACAATTTTACAATCATTCGTTATCTCTATTTAACAGGTACTTAAGATGTATCCGATTTTAAACATTTACAGAGGAATGCATATATGTTATGCTCATACTCAAAGTTGTAACATTACAGAAATTCCTAGAACACAAAGTATTTGTATTTTAAGAGTATGTTTTTTGCATCTCGCTGACGAAGAAAAGCCTTTGTTAACAACATTTTTAAATAATCTTGTTTAGTTTCATTTTCACAAAATATTGCAAAGAGTACAAAGAGTTACTTGATCTTAAAAATTTAAATATTTTATCAATTTTTAAACCAAATCAGTTGAAAAACAATTATACAACTGCAAGCATAACATTTGAATTTAAATTCAGTATATGTGGTTAATTTGTTCACCAACTTTAAGTTTTGTATATATTCTTCCCTACCATTGTAATCAAACATTTTACAATGGTTCTCCTAGAGATTTGGCCAAACGCCTAGCTGTATTTAATTTATGATATTTGTTACATTCCTGCGGAAATGCCCTCCAAAGGTTTTAACTTGTAACTTGCCCTTCAGTCCCCAAATGTTACTTGCAATTTTCATCTAAGCTAACTATTGTTACGCTTAGCCTTTTTTAATAATGTTACGTCTGATGATGACAATTTGTCGGAACTAGTCACGTACACACATTATATCCTTTTAACCGTTTGTAAAGCAAATAAATTCGTGGGAAAGACTTCAAGTCCTTCATTTATTATTGAATTAAATATGGCTAATTGAAAAACAGATGAATTCAAATATAATGTAATATTTAAAATATAAGGTTTGAAGGCAATGACAAATACTTAATCGAAATAAATTATTATAAATAGTAGGTAGAAAGCAAAATTAAGGATATAGAGTGTTAAAAGTAGAAAATGATGTCTTTAAGGATTTTATGTTTTGATTATTAAGATAACAAATTTTTAAAAAATGTGGCTGTAATTAATTTGGTGTCATAGAAAAGTATAAAATAAACCCTATTTTAAAATGTATATGTTTGGAGAATAAGAAGGGTTATTTGTAAAACTAAATTTTGCGTGGTGATATGAAAATGAAATTTAATTGAAGAAGAAGAGATATAAAACTATGGAAGCTTGCAAGTATCTGGTGAAAACTAAACTGGGAACAGAACTAATCTACAAAGGAGAATAAATAGAGAAAAGTACTAAGTGAAGTTTATTGGAGAATTACATTTGACATTGTATATCATTTGATTTGGATTACGTCGAGCTGTTGGTGCTAGGAGAGAATTCCAAGTGAGGACCATTGGTAGAGGAAACACATTTGAGGGATTTAGCGGATGCAGTGTTGGAGTTGGGTGACTTCAGCTAGGGTGTATTTGGTTCCATGCTATATAAGAGTTTGTGTCTCTGATTCTGTTGAGTTTCGATATCTTGTCTGTCATTGGAGATGTTTGCTGTGTTTGGGGACTGAAGCGGTTGTGGTAGTAGACAGAGTGGAGCAGGTTGGTTGACATCCAGGACATTGATAAATTCGAGTTAAAGGTGGGTCAGTTTAGGTATTTGGGTAAGCACTAAAAGAAAATAAAGACTTAAAAGGTAAATTTATTATTAAAGAATTACTTTCTGCCTGATATTGTTGTGTGACTAATAAAACGATATGGTATTTGTCATTTAATTTCAAATTTGTTTGACATATCATTTGACAGAAGTTATTTTTGACTTATAATAAAATTAAAATCAGAACAACTCGGATTTTACTTGCCAAAGCACCAGAACTAAATCTGAAGTAGCTAACCTCAAAACTGACGTAAAACACAAAGCGGTGTGCACTCGTATAAATCGCAATAATTGATTTAAATCAATTAAAATCAACAAAATACCTTACGTAAGCAATGATTATTCTCGCATAGTAACAGTACTAACGGCTTTTGTTCTAGCGTGACGTACAAGTGACGCCAACATCAATTGTTTTAGCTTGCAAACGAATGGACAATTTTCTGGATTTTGGAATGCACTGGATAATCGGGAACTGCGGCAATGCGTAGCGGAAACTCCAATCTTGCAGGCCCCAGCAAAATAAAATGGCTCTGGATGATGAAAATTGCGCAAAATACCTGGTTTGCAGATTCTTCCGAAGCTGATCGCACCTCTCAGGGAACGCCAACGCGTTTTCTTAGCTGCTAAAGGACTCGTGACTCAAATCTCTGCCTGATGCTTTGCGTAGAGGACTCCTCTAGATGTTCAAGACACCAAAGTTGGCTCCAACCAGCTGTTCCAGGGGGTATCGATTCTCGAACGCAGCCAGTATCTGGACCGCACCTGCCTGAATTTTATTGACGACGAATCATCACAAATTCCACCACTTGAAGACTGGCAAACTGGTTCCAATTGTACTTAACACTTTTGTGGTTAAATAAAACCAAAACTTGCACTAAATGAATGTGTTTTGATTAACAAAAATTAAACTTTTCTGGGAGCTAACGTTGAACAATGTTAATAGTTGGGGCAATTTCAAAGCACTTTTTTGTGGTTGTTAAACAAAAGAAGGTCTGGTATCTTAGCAACATATTACCACAATTTTTAAAAGGAAATAAGGTTTGATACTTAAAACTAACTTATAGAATAAGGTTTTGATAATTCTTTCAAGCTAAATTTTCTTAGGTTATAATGCACTGCACTAAATACACTACCCTTTCACTGTGTTTTTAATCGCACTGTTATGTTCTGTAGTTTATTATCCACTTAATAATGTCCTTCGTTCTATTTCTTTGCTATTCGTAGGTTGCTATTTTGCAAAATTTCTTGTCGGTTGTTTCTTGCAACGTACTGCATTACTATACCATTCAGTTACTTTGCCAATCCGGTTCTAGCTTTCTGACCACTATATTGCTCATAACTGTGTACTTGTGCAAACCATTTCGTACAATAACAAACATAATACTGCAAACTTTAACGCTATCATCGTCAGATACAATCTAACTGAATTCGCACTTCCAAAACCTCGTCAAATCTGAGCCCAAAAACGTAACTCTTTTAAACTAGCCTTTCATGTTACCTTTGCTAAGCTTGCACTAATTAAAATAATAAATTCTGTGCCTCGGTTTGAATTTTAATGCATTCTAGTTCAATTGTCAAGCAGAATTGTTGAGAGCACAAAACCATTGCAATATATATTAAATAATATTGGACCGAGTATCGACCCTTGTGGAACACCAGATTTTATAACTCTCTGTGGGGATTTGGAGTTATTTATTTTCACTTGGAATGTTCTATTATTAATAAAAGGTTGTATTACATTATAGATGTATGTAGGGCAATTTATATTCTTTAATTTGTAAAGTAGACCATTGTGCCATACCTTATCGAACGCTTGTGCTGCGTCCATGAAAGTCTGTATGCCTTTTACTATAACTTCTGATATTTTTAATAGTTCTGTGGTTGAATGGCCTTTTATAAAACAAAATTGAAAAGCTGGTATTTTTTTGCCGTCATTTATATCGTCTTGTATCCTCCTCTGTATTATTTTTTCAAGTAATTTGGATAATGTGTGGTAATAGACTGATTGGTCTAGAAATACTAGTCTTTTGTTCTTTCCTGGTTTCGGTATTACAAATATTTCTGCTTGTTTCTATTTACTTGGAAAATGTCCGGTATGAAGACATGCGTTAAATATTGTGCATAAGTAGGCTACGGCTTTCGGTGTTAGTTTTTTTAGTATTCTATTAGTTATTCAGTTATATCCAGTAACTTTTTTATTTTTAAGTTGCTTGATATAAAATTTAATTTCTCCATGTGTGACTGGGTTAAACTTTTCTACCTCAATTTCCATTTCTTCGTGTAAACTTTGGTGATTTTGAAAATCTATATTGTTATTCATGTGATCTTGAAATATGCTTTCGTAATAATCCGCAAAAATTAAACTTTTTTCTTCGTCACTGCTGAAAATTCCTTGATCTGTTATTGATGGCGTTACATTTGTTTGTCTTAAACTATTCTTCGTTGCTTTCCAAGGACTGTTATCGTGTATATCTATATCAGATATATATATATATATAAAGAAAAGTCCTGACCCACTTATCAAAGCCCAGCCCAAACTCTTGGTCCTAGAAAGCTGAAATTTTGCACAGAGGTTCCCTTTGTGATGTATACAAGGAATAACGAAGGCTATTTCGAAATTCAACCCCTAAAGGGGTAAAATGAAAGTTTCAATTTTGTATGAAAAAATAATATTAAATAGACATTTTGATTTGAAACTTCATAGAGTACTCCTAAAAATAAATAATCAAACACGTATTTTGTGATTTTCCGAAAAGCAACCCCTTAGGCGGTGAAATGGGGTAAATAACCATAAAAATCAATATGGGTCTCGTTATTGAGGTCTTTTGGGATGTTGATTGCGAAAATGGCATTTATTTTTAAGTCCAAGACGGTGGACATGACATAAAATTAAAACCCTATAGTGGTGAAACTGGGTTTCAGAGACAAATTATTTTCGGACAGAACAACGTTTGCCGGGTCAGCTAGTCAGATATATAGTTCTAATAGTTACCTATGGCATACTGATGGAGTTAAAAGATTTAGTTGTGTTTTCACATTTCTGTGTCTAGTAATTTGCCACAGCTTTCTAGTTTTATGTTTTTGTTTGATTAGTGTAGAGATATAATTAGAAATACGTGAAGTGCAAGTATACTTGTTTCCTTGCCTTTTTGAAGTAGAATTGTTTATTGCGGTGTAGACTGATTTATAATTCTCTACCGCTTCCTCAATCTGTTCTCATTCTTTTCCAGTCTATGGTCCCTTTTATTAGTTTTTAAATGTACTGATTTTTTGTAGAACAGCGCAAAATATAATTAAAACAGGCAGATGGTCGGATTCTAACTCGCGTACGGGAGAGCAGAAGTTCTTATGTAGAACCACATCCAAAAAAGCCGGGAAATAGTGGTTCAGAAAGCTGAATGGCATGATTTGTTATCACAGATGTTAATCTGGTTCTATTTGGATTATTATTTCTGCATCTCCATTCTATGAGCTTGCTGTTTAAGTCTTCACATAACAAAGTTGGAAGGTCCTCGAAGAGAGAAGCAAAGTCCTCCTTCTTGATCCTTTTGTTAGGCTGTTGATAAGCTGAAATTACTTTGAAATTTTTATTGTTTCTGTATTGCACTACTATTGCCACACCTTCTAAATGTAAAAGTTGTGGCAGTTGAAGCTCAGAAAAATCTTGAAAATATGGTATTTCAGTGATGTGTGGCCTGTTAGCGAGCCAATAATAAGCAACGGTAGATTTGTAAAGAAGTATATAGAATCATGTAAGAATCCAATGAGCCCGAGTCATTATAATAGTAGATTATGTAATTAGGAGTAAAAGTGATACTTTATGTGGCGAAGCTGAAGTTTATTTAGCCCAACGTTAGTGACTCAAATAAGTCAGCTAAGCCAGATAAAGTCACTTTTACTTCGAATAACATATACTATTTTATCCGAAAACGTATTCAGATAAATTTAAAATTGGTAAAGAGAACACGTTATTAGCCAGTAAATGAATAAAATAATCCTAATACCTAATACAATTTTTCCGTGGTTACGATGCAAATAATTTGTACTTTTACAATAAATATTAATAAACTAGTGAGTCACCCCAACTACGTTTCGGTTCCCTAATTTAAGAGAGATTCATTAATATAAATTTTAAAAAAGGATCCATCAGCCGGGAATCGAACCCGGGCCACCTGCGTGACAGACGAGCACTCTACCCCTGCGCCAACCTCGGTTGTTTAAATAACGCGCTACTATAATGATATATGAACATACTGAATTACCCGAGCTAATAGCACACTGCCACAGCAGCCGTCACACCATAACCCACGGCGACAGATGCTCCGCTCCGCTGCTTAAAGGATTTAATTAAATTAAAACTTTTTCGTAATTTTTTTGTAAATAAAAACCGGCCTACGATCTAAGTCTAAAAATTAGCAAAATTTTAAGCCATCATAAAATTTAATCGGTTCAGTATCTTCGGAGGAGATAGCGAACAAACATAGAAATAAAAAAAGAGAGCAACGATTTTATGTGATTAGGCACATAAAGTACACAAAAGTTGCTATTTTATCTGATTAAGCAGATAGTAGCGTTAACGTTTGCAGTATTATGTTTGTTATTGTACGAAATGGTATGCACAAGTACAAAGTTATGAACATTATAATGGTCATAAAGCTAGAACCAGATAGGCAAAGTAACTGAATGTATAGTAATGCAGTACGTTGCAAGAAGCAACCGACAAGAAATTTTGCAAAAGAGCAACCTACGAATAGCAAAGAAATATAACGAAGGACATTATTAAGTGCATAATAAACTACAGAACATAACAGTGCGATTAAAAACACAGTGAAAGAGTAGATTATTTAGTGCAGTGCATTATAACCTAAGAAAAACATTTATTTAGCCTGTAAGAATTATCAAAACCTTATTCTATCAGTTAGTTTTAAGTATCAAACCTTATTTCCTTTTAACAATTGTGGTGATATGTTGCTAAGATAGTAGACCTTCTTTTGTTTAACAACCACAAAAAAGAGCTTTGAAATTGCCCCAACGATTTTATGTGATTAGGCACATAAAGTACACAAAAGTTGCTATTTTATCTGCTTAATCAGATAAAGTGACACTTTTACCTTGTCAATATAGACACATAAGTTGTCACTTTTGTGAAGTTTGCTGATAAAAATATTATCATGGATGATATCAAACGATTATTTGACGCTTAGAAAAGATAATGCAAATTTGCTTTGTCATTAATCTCACCTATCGGTGTGTCAATTAAGGATACCGCTCAATGACAAGAACTAGAAGTATCACAGCTCCTATAAAATATTACCACGCTCTAGGCAAACATTCAAACCGTAGTCAGTCGTGACAATATAAACAGTGAAAGATGTTGTGTGTTATTTTGATTATTTGCATTATTTCGCCGTCGCTTAGCTCATGTATATTAGGTGTTGCTCCTTTTCCGTCGTATAGTCACCAAATTGCGTTTCGTCCCTTGTGGAAAGAACTATCGTTGCGTGGACATCATGTGACAGTGATTACAACTAATCCCATAAATAATTCATCTCTTACAAATTTAAAAGAGATCGATATAAACTTCGCTTATAAAATATGGGATAAAATAAGTATGTTTAAGATGTCACAAATAGGCATAATGAATATCTTTGACGACTTTATTAACATAACTACTGAGGTAGTTGACGAAATATTTCAACAGCCCGGTGTACAACGACTAATTAAAAATCAAAGTGAACATTTTGATCTTGTAATGGTGGAAAACCTTTTTCCTGCCATGTATGCATTTGCTGAAAGATTTAAAAGTCCTTTGATAGGGATATCTTCTTTAGATGCTCCTCCAGAAGTTTATGAGGCTATTGGGAATCCAACACATCCTGTGTTATATCCTGATTTTATGCTACCGTACTCAGGAGAACTGACATTTTTCGAACGATTAACAAATGTGTTGTACCATTTAATTGTAAAGCGCATGTACATAGTACCAGTATATTATTCTCATCACTCTATAGTTCAAAAACACTTCGGGGAAGATTATCCTACTCTACATGATATTGTAAAAAATGCCAGCATGGTGTTTGTAAACACAGATCCGATTTTCCACCGCATACTCCCACACCTCCCATCGGTTGTGCAATTTGGCGGAGGAACTCATTTAACGGCCCCAAAGCCTTTGCCAAAGGTAAGTTCTGTTGTTAGTTTATTTATAAACCTATTTTCTATAAACTATTTTTAGGATTTGCAAAGTGCCTTAGATAATGCAAAGCAAGGATTTATCTACTTTTGCCTGGGGTCCAATGTTAGAAGTAAAGAACTTCCTGAAGCCACTCGTAGAGTAATACTGGAAACGTTAGCTGAGCTGCCGTACCTTGTGCTTTGGAAATTTGAACTTGATTTGCCAGGAAAACCTGATAATGTTATTATATCAAAATGGTTTCCGCAACAAGACATTTTAAGTAAGTTCTATCTACTTGTATTGTGACTTCTAAAGTACTATACACAGAATTTATACAAATAAATTTCATACCTTTTATAACTACTAATTCGTCGATAATAATGTTGAATTTGTGTAAAATTTTAGGACATCCCCATATTAAACTTTTTATTACTCACGGTGGTCAACAATCCATGGAAGAAGCTGTGTATAGCCACGTTCCCCTCGTTGGAATGCCATTCGTTGGCGATCAGTTAGCCAATGTTAAAAAATATGTTTCTATGGGATTTGGTTTAGCTGCGGATCATAACAATTTACATAAAGCATCTTTTAAATCAACAATCTTAGAAGTTGTCACTAATCCAAAGTATGTACGTAATACTAAAATATCTTTATTATTTACAGTCTGATTTTAGGTATCGGAACAGAATTAAAGAGCTAGCTGAATTAGCAAAAGATCAACCAATGTCAGGTTTGGAAAATGCCATGTGGTGGACTGAATATGTTTTACGACACAAAGGGGCACAGCATCTCAGAAGTCCTGCTGCGGATTTGCCAACATATCAATATTTCCTCTTAGATGTGATAGGTTTTTGTTTATTAGTACTAGCAATTTGTATTTACTTAATTATATTAGCAATAAACATTGTATTTAAGGTTGTAAGATATTTTAAATCAAAACAAAAAGTTAAATCAGAATAACCACTTATAACAGCAAAACAGTATAATTATATTTAATGTAGGTTTAATCCTGATGTGTAAAATAACTGATCATGTTTTTTATTTTGTTCTTATGCATTAAAAACCATTATACATATTAAAACTAATTTTACTACTTTATTGTTTTATTCTGAAAATTTTACATAAAACGCTGCCACTAGCAATGAGGGTGGCTCAAAAAATATGAGTTCGATTCCCACACACTCCAACGCCTACGAAAATTTAGCGCCGTGCCCACTGTCATTTCCCAATCCGTGTGAACTACCTTGAAAAAAGAACGATATACCTGCAGTGGGAATGTTAACAACATGGCTGACGACCACAAAAAGGTAGGAGACCACCGTCTATGTGTATATTCGGTGCACATATTCTCTGTATTGAGTAAACATAATTCAAGATCACGAATGCATTAATGCGTGTAGAAAGCCTTTCTCACTACATTTTTAGCTTTTGTAAATTACAAGGTTATAAAACCTGAACTTTATTTTCCACAACTACAATTTCTAGGGCAGTTGAGAAATCCTTAACATCGTGAGTTTCCTGCAGGTGTAAAATAATTTGTTATAAGCGAGTTTTACAAGTCGTAAGGAGAGTGAGATAATATTATTCGTTCTTCCATTGTTTTAAAGCAAGTTTTGAGAGCATTTGTGATCCATATTAGGATTTTCACAAGTTTGCATCATATTTCGCAATCCAATGTACGCTACGCTAAGGTATTGCATTTCGGTTCAAGACGCCAACAACTTTTTTTCGTCCCTCTCTGACGCCACTGACGTCTCACCTTTTCAAACGAAGAACTTGATAGCGTGTGCATGCGATATGGATATGTCAGGCGGTGTGCTTTTTGCTTAAATTGTTGGTAATGTAATGTCTGTTTTACTAGAATCATCATTATATTAAGTTCTTTTGTTCATTTGACTCGTAATTGTATTGTTCATGTTGACTCAAGTATATGTTTACGTTATATATTAAGCCGAAAGCAGGATATTGATCAGCAAGGTAATTTGCTGGTGGATTACAACAGAATACTTCTGTTGTTCTTATCGAAACCAAAAGCTTCGAAATGCTACGTTAGTAGGGCCCATTCTTTCTCGACTGTTTTCCGTTCCCCACAATAGGGTAGGTACTTGCAATGGTTAGTAACAGTTTTAAAGAAAAGCACGTTTAATTAAAGCCGAATTGGATAATTTCACGTTAAAGCAAAATTTGTCATGTGACGCGAAACGTGGTTTGACGTCAGGAATAAGTAAATGTGGTGGGGTTGCCATTCCGGAGCGGCTAACTAATTTAGTCTCGCCGGAGACTCGAAAGACTAGTATTTGGTCTCACTCTAACACGTAATTATAAACGCGCTGTCTCACTCGTTGCGTTTGAAATTTCAAAGCCTCTTCGCTTACTTGGAAATATGACCACAATGTGCTTTGTACAAAACATGAATTTAGGTTAGCTGCAGTTTAAAATGTCCGAGTCTTTAGCAATAAAATGCTTGTCTAATGTAAAAAAAAAAACAGTTTACAGCACCAGTTAATTTTACTAAGAGTAAAACCTAGTTCTTTGTTTAGCCGCGCTTTCCTGCTGCAGCTGCAATTCTTTCGCTAGTCGCAGATTGGAGTCCGTTTTCCTGATTTGATTGTGTTGTGAGTTACATTAAAAGTGATTGCGTTTCTTCCTCAGGCATATTTACCCTGTGGAGCAGTCACATACAACGTTGTTTGCAGTAGATTGGCGAACACCCACGAGCTTGTTTACTGATATGTGACGTCACGGAGCGCTCATGTCATACTCAGGCATTTTCGCGCGAATTTTATTAGGTTTAAATTAAATATGCAATAACATTTTAATATAGCTTTAAGAAAACAATTCGGGTGATGCCTCATTCAAACGGCTTTAAAGAACGCATTTAAGCTGGTTTTGTTAACAGTGCAAGAACCATATTCCTTTCGCTTTGATTCCCAAGTAACACCTCACGCCTGACTCATATACGCTACAGTATGTGCCCTATAATTGGTGAAGGTGCCCTGCGTCTCTTGGAATGCTTTCATTAGAAATATTTTTGGATAATATTATTTAAACACCCGATACAAATCCAGTGATTAAGTTAAGCGCCCCATTCAGCATTATTAAAAATTAAAATGTTGGTGACCTCAACAACATTGAATGTTCGAAAGGCTACGCTGGTTAGAAATAAATTTTATTTTATTTTAGCCCTTTACATGTTTTGATTACAACTTAATCGATATCCAATTACAAATTGGTATATGTGGATGGATATAAAGAATACAGGACATACAGAATGCAATTTGACTTAATCTGTACCGAAACTAGAAGTAAGCATCTAAAATATGCAAGAGAATGACTTTATCCCAAAAGTGTGTCTTCATTAAAAAAATAAACTTTTATACTGTTAGCCGTTGAATGCTTTAACAATTAATGGTACCAAACTAAACCAAGGGCCATCATAACGCTCTTCAAGGTAAATAAATCATGTATATACAAGACAGTTTGTCCTACCGACGTAATATATGTAAAAAACATTTATATGCACATGAAAATAATGTTAAATACACGACGTGACCACATGAAATTTACAAATATAGATTTAACGCTTTATTAATTAAACGACAAGGCACATGTATATAAAGTACTACTGTTTTAATACATGGACACAATCGGCATAAACAGGGATATTTCGATAACGCATGTTATCAAGAAAATTCACGTCACTGTGTTTTTCAATTTCAAAATATTTATTTGAATATAAAAAAGTGTCTTATCTTAGAATTTAGGTTTACTGCGATAAGGAAGTCAAGAGGCCCAAAGTCCTAAGTGGAAACTCTTATAATTGGCAGTCAGATCCAAATATAGTAGGTCGAGTCTACAGCTAAACACTCCAATCTAAACAACAATGATCCCACGATACAAATATAAGATACTCCTATTTTAAATGCGAATTAGTCATAATAAAATATTATGGGCATTTAAAATTTCGCGTTTTACGTTACTTGCGCTCCAGGGTGCCCACGGCCGGAGATTCGTCGCGCTGCACGAACGACACGACCGATCGTCCCGCTCGCAATTTCCACTTTGAACTTTCTTTAGAGAGAGAGATCAACCACGCATAAAACCAAATCGTTCTGCGAACTCAAAAAGAATTATTCCGGTAAAGCGAAAGTCGCTTCTCCAGGCCGATCCCGCAGCCCTCGGCTGAGGAAAAGCTTTGCTCCTGCCTCAGATGAGCCACCAGAATTGCAACAGAATTATACCACAATTCTTCTAGAAAATTTAAATTCAGAATCCCGAACGATATATCCGACCTGCTCCATTAAGTTATCCGTCCTGTGGATACATTTATTTTAGGTAAATAGTCACCAACTTTTCATAATTTCGTAATTTAAAACTACGCATACCTGAAGATCAGGGCCCATCAAGACTAGCCAGTTCATATTCACGAAACCTTTACAATTTCTTAATTTAAAATGACCCATTTCTGGAGATCAGGGCGCGCCAAGACTAGCCAGTTTATATTCACGAAACGTTCATAAGTTCGTAATTTAAAACAACGTATACCTGGAGATCAGGGCACGTTACCCCAGTCAATTTAAGTTCCGAAAACCCCGTAGTTTCTTAGCTGTTGCTAAACCGGTGCCTGAACATTGGCGCCGCCGGAAACAGCGTTTAATTGGCCGAAACGTAGCCCGAACTTTCCGGCATAATATGCAATTTCACCATATCAAAAATTAACCTACCTTGAGCGTTGTGTTTACACGACCTTGGCACGCGCGGTCCATCCATTATCAACCAAAGATAGCCTTTTATCGCCCACTGTTATCACCAAGCCAAATTCCTCAGTCGCACACGTGGGAAACAAGAGTAAGTAAATCAAGGTTGTATTTGAACATTTATTTGATTTCTTTAAATAAAGTAACTCATAACATCGTGCTTTCATTACACTTTTGTTGACATTTGTTTAAATCCAGAGTACCGCCAACGTCAGCCGAAATACCCTAGGAATTCCAGTGACCGCCGACCAGTTTTGAGCCAAGCCCACTCCTGCAGTTGGGTGGTCTAACCGCATTTTGTACATATGATTGTAAATAATTTACATACTGGTTTATTTTTATCCTTAATACTTGAACTGTAAATAGTGGTAAATAAATTTAATTTCTCTTATTTGGTATTCTTTGAATCAGTCAAAGTGAATTTAAAACGAACCTTAAACCAATAAGAGCTACCCACTTATTTGGGCAAAATTAATGAATGCTATTATTAAATAAATATACCGGGAAGCTTTACAAAACCATAAATAAAAGGTATCAATAAAAAAACCCTATAATAAATGTGTAATGAGGTGTCTCTTTTATTTAAAAGGCTTACTCGAGATGAAAAACGGCTTTAACATGCTTTTCCTAGTCCTATGCAGAATAATCATAAACTGCTCACTCAATAAATATTTAAAGAATAGAATAAAATTGCACTAAGTTGTCAACCTGGATATTCACGGCCAAACATCACTGGATGCGTTTAACCCCACCGTAGAGGTGCTATTCCAAAACTATCCATAAACAAGAATCAGGAACAATAATGAATACTCAGCTATCCATCGAAACACAAATCACTAATTAATATGGGTTGGAATAGTCTTTACAAAATCTATTCATCGAAACACAAATCGCCATTTAATATGGGTTGGAATAGTATTACAAAATCTACACAAATTATTTCCTACTTTTTGGTAAAATTGTGTTTTGTCTATTTCTAAGTGATGAAAACAAAAATAGACTAATGCCGTAACAATGTGAAGCAATAACACTAGAATTTCTGATCGCAACTGCAATAACCAAAGTTGCAAGATTGAACTCCAACATTTTGAATTAAAAAATAATAGTTCTAGAATAGGGATGCACCGAGCTGAGGATTTTAGAAATTACTGAGTATCGAGTATTCGATCCAATAATAGCACCAAATACTGGGTAACTCGTTTGCAAAGATATCTACAATTAATAATCAAGAAAAATGTTATGGAAGCACAGCTATTTCTTATTCGACCCATCATAGTTGTTATGAATAGCGTAACTTTAAATTCATACAAATCATAAGTAAATGTTATTTCTTTTAAGGCTTAGCAACATTCTCCCTCTTTTCTCATAAAATCTATTTAGTACCTACCTAAAGACAATCTACAAGAGCAAATCTCTTGTTACAGGGACATTTGTAACTTAGTTGGGGCAAATGTTTGCTTGTATATTGCCGAACTGCGTTCTGAATTTACCAATTAAAACAGAGGGACACATTTCCAGTTGGCCCAAAAGTTAAAAATCTGCCGGTATAACAGAGCACCGAATAGCGCCATTTTGTTGCCCAGCTGGAAAAATTTTATACTGTCAACACCCTTTTGTCTAATATCGCCTTACCCTGTAACAACGAAATGATGATGATAATGGTGCACGCATATTATGCAAATGAATAACTGGAGATGATCAAGAAAACATCCTGGAGTACACTCCTACAAACTGATCTGGAACAAGAAGATTGACTCTACGTCTATCTAAAGTTATTTGAACAACATAATTGAGAAAACAAGACTGTGACGAAGGATAAAGGGTTTGGCCTTACCTGTTGGCGAAGGTTATATTAGGTACTTTTCCGGCTGGTAAATATCGACCTAATTGGGCTAACTCCCCGAGAAGGGTCGGGGTTCCAGCTACGCCGAAAAAGAGTACAAAGCGAGAGGGCGCCAGGTCCTCGACGTTGACTAATTCTTGCGTCGGACCTCCACAAGGTATAGGATAAATCCAGCAGATCAAACAAATTAACAAATACCAATAACTTATCACAGCTTTTATTAAATGTTTGGTACTATAGTGCAATCAACACACGTACATACATTAATAAATATATACGACGAGGCAGGTAATGACATACAAACACGTTAAAATCAGGTGGGCGCGGCATAAGCAATTAACAAAAAGAAATACATGTATAAATAACAAAGCGGGCGCAGATATATCTATCGCTATAACTAAGCATTTAAAATTTCCTTAACCTGTAACGGCAAGACTAACCGCGTTCCGCGAAAAATTAGCAATAAACTAATTGTCTAAGCAGTTTTCAAACCGCCTATACAAGGTAAGCACTATTAATTTGCACTCACCCTGTGAGACGGGACGCGGCAAGACAGAGAAATGCAAGTATTTAGCTAACTTGTAGCCCCGAGTGTTAGCTTGAGATGACTTTAATATGATACTCCAAAAATTTCTAAGTTGCGAAGACACCGGTAATTATATGGCTGTATAAAATCGAGGTAGTTTCTTAATGTAGACATCAGGATATTCAATGAACGTTTCAACAACTACTTGAATATGCTTTCAACAATATTGTTTAAACTTAAAATTGTGTACACGAATCGCGGAAGCTCGAATTCGAGGAAGAGGCTACCGAGCTCGGTTCACGAACCACAGCCGAAAAGTTGCTGAAATTTTGTGTTGTGATTTCAATTGGTAAATGGCGGAGAACGATCTCCGATCAAAATGGGCCGAAAATACCGCGGCTAATTCGGCGAACACGGCTAAATCGCGCTACGGGTAAGTGCAAACATTCTATTATAATTCCTCCAAAGCTTCAAGTACTATGTTACTGTATTTTGTAGGAAGCCAAAGTAAATTTTAAGCGGGGCCTAGCGAGCGATACCAGTAACCCGAAACACAGTTTGACCCACTTTAGGTATTCCGAAATTACTTTTAAATAGTAGCCAACAGCAAGCAGCAATGCAGCTAGCCCTAACTAGAACCTAAAATTAAACACCTAAGATAAAGCGAGGAGTACATCATGCTTTCGTACTATCTGTACCAAATGATTCGCCTAATCAGGAACATCAATACACAAGGGAGATGGTTTACATAGGATGCCCTAATGTTAACTGTGCGAGAAGTTCGCCTAACCTAACAAAAATACACATGGCGAGACGATTGATACAGCGTGCTCTTATAATATCTAAACGAGTGATTCGCCTGAAGGAGTACACACCCAAATTTAATTATTCCGTTTGATTTCTTGCAGCCTGCGCTCCTGGGGCAGCGGATATGAAAGCCAGGGCATCGGCTCCTAGTGGCAGCTCGGGCGACGTATGTAGCCTCGCGCTGACTCTAGCGAAGCAGCGAGAAAACTGCAGGTATGCGAAAGGCCACCTCTTAATCCCTAACGGGGTTTATAGCGGGTAGATAGCGAAATCCAATTGTAATCCGTCAAATTATAGGAACACATGGCTGGATTCCAGCGATAGATTGGTTCCCACCTCAAATTTGGCTGAAAACGTACACATTTTTCAAGTAAGCCCCCGATTATGAAACAGGAGCTATCGTCAGCTTACCTAATGTTGAAGGGTAGCCAGAGCGAAAGTGCAAAGGTAACGTTGGCCCGAAAAATCCGCCGGGGCGTCCGACGTAAGTAAATCAACAAAACTAATAATTACGAACTTTATGAAAAGGCACTTCTACTAAATCCTCCATATAACAAAACGGAGTGGAGCTCTCAATTGAAACACAAACCCGGTGCACAACCAGCTTGCACGAAATTTCAAATGGGAAAGAGCGTCAGAAATCAATCATGTGTTCCACAAATTCCAGGATATTAAGAACTTTTCAAAATTTTGGAGAAAATATACCTCAAAAAACCTCCTGAAAAGTTGAACTGCACCCTAAGATAACAGCACAGCAATTGCAACAAATCAGGCCAAGAAATTTGTTTATAATAGATGCGCATAAAGTTGCCTAACCACTAGGCGTGAATGTAGGCAAGATTTAAGACAAAATAAATTCAAATAATGAAATCTAGTTAATTTATAGGGGAGTTGTATGCGAAACCACCTATTAATTATAATAAATTTTTTAAAACTAAAATACAACTAGCTAAGTCTTCACTAAAGCATGTGAAATTACAAATTAAAACCACCTACTAAAGCTTAAAAATAAAATTCAACAAGTAAATTTTCGCTAATTTCAGGGAAGCTACAAACTATGCATAACAAGACTTAATTGCTCAAACGTAGAAAATCTATTTACAACTACAAGAAACAAAACTGTATAGTAATGACTTGCATATGTTGCTATTAACTACGCACAACCTTGAAACAAACCTCAATCTATATTATTGCAGTAAAAAGATTATGACCATTGTTATAGTGTAGCGTATGGAAAAGGTCATCAATCACATCGATTTTTTTGTGTCTCTGTGTAATTCCCATTCTACTATAATTTCTTTTTCATTTAACTTTGACTTGAGTGACTTCACTTTCAATAAAAAATTTAGATAAACAAATGTACAAAATATTAACTTTTAAACTCCACTTGCATGGTGATAAATATTACACAAAATTATGTTTACAAATATTTCGAAAATCATACAAGTAGATACTGTATAATGTTTACATTAGCCTTGAAACGTTTTTATAAATTACAATATTATCGTGGCAATAACATTATTGCGATAAATCATACAATTATTGTACTTTAACCTTTGTCTTTAAACGGAAACACCTTAATATTCTGACAATAAATTTAAATATTAACATAAGTAAATACATAGTTATCATTACTACTAACAAACAGAAACATATGACATATAGAAGTAAGTACTGTTATAACGGTAAGTCAGTTGCGGGACTTTTTAGATGTTGTGCTCCTTTATGCCTTAAAACATATTCAGTCCACCAAATTGCTCGTTGTAGACCCGTCATCGGTTGATCTTTTGCTAATTCGGCTAACTCCTTAACTCTATTCCGATACCTAAAATAAAAATAAAAGAAATAATAACACCCTTTTTATAGACAGCATCTTTTGTTTCCTTCCCTAAGCTATTCTACCGTTCCCTTCCTAGAACCGCTTTTCGCATTACGTCAGGGGGCTGCGGGCGTTACTTAACCTATCATGCCTCAAACTAAGTGAGAACTCGAGCGTCCTGACCGGGAATCGAACTCTCTACCAAGCGCTCGAGTACCCACTGTGACCTCGACTGCGAGCGGCGAGACCACTCGTCCATTGAGGCTCCCTTATAAACAGCACCTACTTTGGGTTCCTGATAACTTCTAGGATTGATGACTTGAAGGACTGTTTCAAACGGTAGAGGGCAACAAAGTTGCCAAAAATCTGTTTCCGCCATTCTAGCTCTGTGAGGGTGGTTTTTTCCGAAAATTGCGAATGTGAAAGTTGTAGTGCTTGAAAAATATGCACGAATCTCTTTTAATAATGGGATTGATTTAAATAATCTCCGAGTGACAGCCCTTCAAAGCGAAGCAAAATCCATGTTGACAACATTTGTAAATAATCTTCTTTAGTTTCATCTTTACAAAATATTTCTAAGTACAAAGAGTAACTTGATTTTCAAAATTTAAACATTTCATCAATTTTAAAACCAAATTAGTTGAAAAACAGTGACTTTAAGTGGAATAAACCCCTTTAAATTGCTCCTGCCAGCAAAATGTGTTGCTGTTTTATACAGAGTGTTTCTGAAAGGTGCGAAAAAAATTAACCACAAATACTAGAGCCGATTCCGTATCTCTTGTGTGAAATGAAAATAACACATACATTTTATTTGCGCACTGTACACTGAACAACACAAAAAAAAATTATAACAAATATTCCAAATTGCCTCAATTTTCACTCATTTATAAACGAATCCTTCTCCAGACAACTAATGAAATGCAGTATAAATTTATAAAGGAAAATAAAATAGGTGAAATTTTTAAACAATAGAAGATTGTCCACCAGCAGCTTCCATATCGAGAACAAAGAAGTCTCTGCTCTGCACCACTCACTAACGAGTATAGAAATGCTCCGGCGGCTGCAGGCGGGCCAGTGCTACCAAGTGGTAGGGATCTTCACCATCGTGGAAAGTGTGGTCGGGCGGATAGGAGATATCGACGTTGGCTTCATCAGCATTCAGAAATTGTTGAAAAAATATTAAGAGAGAACGTCGAGAACAACCAGGATTACTTTAGAAAAGCCTAAAATAAATGTGTACAACCACCTAAAAGTGAGCGATTAACAGGCTCCGTTCCGGAGATTGCATGTAGCCAAAAGATGTCCTTATTTCCAAAATACGGTTACATCCTGAATTGTTCAGATTGGTATAGTAATTCACCAGACCGTTATCCAAATTTGCACCTGATCAGTGATGATTTTCTTCATAAATCCGCTTAGTAAGCTCTCTTCATAAAAATACTATCATTTTTATCACCGTACGTTAGTAGGTAATACTCACCACACTCTTTGTTTGAAGGTGAGACATTGTTAATCATAAACGGTAGATTTGTAAAAAAATAGAGAAAATCATATAAGAATTATTTCAAAGAACCCGAGTCATTATAATAGTATATTATGTTATTAGGAGGAAAAGTTATACTTTATGTGGCGTACCTAGACGGTTTATCTGCCGAGCTTACGAGGCAGATAAGTACAGCCCACATAAAGATACCTTTGCTCCGAATAGCATACAGCATTTTTTCTTCAAACGTTTTTAATATATTTTTTACAACGTTGTGAACAAAATCCGAAGAAAATTACTCTATCTCGTCAGCGGCATACAACAACTTTATGCCATGGCAATGAAGTGACAGTTTAGAATCATCAATCAAGCAGTATAATGTCACATTTTACTGACGTTTGAAGAAAATAGTATACTAAGTTATTAGGAGTAAAAGTGATTCTTTGTGCGGCGAGACCTGACGCGTTTGACTGACGAGTGTTAGCGAGTCAAACATGTCCGGGTGAGGTACACAAAGTCACTTTCACTCCTAATAGCATATGCTATTTTATTTTCAAGCGCCCAGACTAATTTAAATAAATATATTGTAGTAAATGAAGATGCTCGGTGTAATTTTAATTGATATGATAATTAATAAATAAACTCACTACACATACTTTTGTTTTATTTAAATCAAATTTTTACTGATTAAAAGTAAATAAATAATTGTATAAATGGGTTCATTGATTGTAGTGTTTTGCCCCCTATGGTAATTCGCACATCTGCAAGTAAATTTATATATATGGCTAGCTTTCAGTAGGCATGAAGACTCAAATCTGCAAGTTAGGTTCACCGACATGTTCATATTTAAACTCCCGTGTTACGCCACTGGGCTGTGAAATTAAAAAGCAGCAACGCCAAGACTCACTACGCTGTCAAATTAACTATCAACAAATTGAATTTTCGTGCGGTTTGTTTTTGGTGTATTTACAAGTTAATTCAAAGCAAATCTATGAACAAATTATCAGGTAATTCGAATCTCGCGCTTTATTAAGCGTCACTAGTGGTGCTTTGTTTTTAGATCGTTCGCGGTTTCCTTGGCAATTCAACTGTTTTGAACGCGTCCTTTCATGTGAAAAAACATAACCTCAACTTATATTTTTACAATTTCTGGACCTCATGCTCTATTTTGAAGTATTGTAAGACTGGGATTGACTTCCTCTTATAGGATTCGTTCCTCATGGTAAGTTTCGAAACTCTAGCATGGATATTTGCTTTGCAACACTAACCTGACCTTTTCTAGGCTGCGGGAACTGGCTCGGAACAGCTTCTCCTGATGCTCGCTGCTGGAAGCGAAACCCAAGGATGCTGGAACTGCTGCGGTGTACTCCTACACGGCGTGCGGACGTGGTGCTTCCAAAATTTCAAACGCCTGACCTCAATTTTGCTCAAAATATGATGATCGTAAACTTCTCGTTGTTGGCGAAGTGGTTCGGAAGGTGGTTGCAGATGAAAATAATTTTTAGGTGATGGATTTTCACACCCACATTCCCATATGAGCACTACGAACTCCTGATCACGATGATATAATTATTTTTAATTTATTTCAATTGTAAATGGCTTAAAACTCAATTAATATGGAGAGACAAATTAGACTGTCATGAAATAATTTTTATTCAATTGTTTCCTCGTAGTAGTTAACAAAAATTGCCTATCCAAATTCATAATTGTGGATGTTAACCAAGTATACAAGTAAACTATATTTTAACTTATATTATAAAACTGTACAAAATCTTAATTCTAAAATTATTGTTTGTTCACGTTCGTATTTAAACTAGGTTATAGCGGCACTCACTATGTTTTATTTGGATTGTCTGTTCACTTAAGTCACATTACTGACTCATTTTTTAAACACAAATCTCGTTCGTTTCCTGTTGTGTGAATTTCTTGTATTTTATAATAATTGTCTGATTTTCACCATTCTTCAAATATTACAATTCCATTTTTATAGCCTCTTTGCACTGTATTAAGAACATTCTGTCCTTCTTACCTTTATTCAATTAAACTGACATGTAAATTTATTTAACACGCATGTAATAAACCCTTTGGTGATAGATTTGTTGAATTTTGATTGGCTTTACTTTGCACCAACCTCTTAATTTATGCTAATTGATATTTCTGTGACTCTAATTTACGAATTGAGCTCTGCCTTATTGCCATTTATTCTGAAGTAATTCCATTTAATATCGGCAATGCTTTATCAATGTAGTTATGAATTAAAATTTCTGATGTAACTTCTTGAAGTTGCCTGACTTACCCCAGGTGTACTTTATTGAGTTGCTTTATTTATCTATGCTGCAAGCAGAGTAGAGTAACGGGCTAAATACCATCTCAATATATTTCATAAATTACGATTATCGAAAATTGACGTCTACGTCAGTTCCTGACAATCAAGAAAGCCAATGTCATATTTTTAGATAATTTTATTTAAATACAGGATACATATTCCGTGATTAAGTTAAGCGGATCTTTCAGTATTTATAAAAAATTTAATTATTGGTAATCTCAACAACCTTGAATGTTCAAAAGGCTACACTAGTTAGAAAGAAACTTACTTTATTTTAGAACTTTACAAGTTTTGATTACAACTTAATCGATATCTATTTACAAATTGGTAAAAGATCTAGATGGATATAAAAAATACAGAACATACAGAATGCAATATTACTTAATCTGTACCGAAACTAGAAGTAAGCATCTAAAATATATAATAAAATGACTTTATCCCAAAAGTGTGTCTTCATTATAAACTAAACTTGTATACTGTTAGCCGTTGGACGCTCTAACAATTAAGGGCACCAAACTAAACCAAAAGCCATCACAACACTCTTCAAAGCAAGCCAAATAGCGAGTTGTGAATACTCAAAAATTATCCCGCGACCAGTGCGTTGAACGGGACCTACTAACTAAACTGAATATAACTAAATACAGTCGTCACAAATTTAAATAACCAACAATTAAAAAAATTCTCCCATATTATTGAGTATGAAAACTTGAAAAGGAAATTAACTTTCAGAGGTGAAATCGCAAAAGTGTACTCTTATTATAAGCAGCATCCTTGATAAGTGATCTATCCAAGCAATAAAAAGACGTAAATTCGATGCAATTACAGTAACGTTTATTTTAATATGTATATGCAGATAAATAAAACATGTATATACAAGTATATAAAGACAGTTCGTCCTACCGAAGTAAGATATGTTAAATTTTATTATATGCACATGAAAATAATGTTAAATACACGACGTGACCACATGGCATTTACAAATGAATATAGGTTTAGCGTTTTATTAACTAAATTACAAGGAACGGGTATATAAAGTACTACTGCTTTGACACATGAAGGACAAAACTGGCATAAACAGGAATATTTCAATAACGTACTTTATCAAGCTAATTCAAGTCACTATGTTTTCCAATTGCAAAATATTCATTTGAATATAAAAAAGTGTCTTATCTTAGAATCCAGGCGTACTGCGATAAGAAAGTCAAGAGGCCCAAAGTCGTAAGTAGACACTCTTATATGACAGTCAGATCCAAATATACTAGGCCGAGTCTACAGCTAAACACTCAAGTCTAGACAACAATGATCCCAAGATACAAATATAAGTTCAAAAAGGCCAAATACCATAAGTAGAAAAACCATAAATAAAAACAGTTTTTTAATGGCGGCGGGCTTCGTGCTATCATCTGAGGGCGAAATTATCATTTCCAGCGGTGAGCAGCCCTAAGGGTACTCTGGTTGACAGCCTGGCGCTGTTATCGACGTAGATATGTACGAATTTCGAAAGCGGGCTAGAAAATATTCAGCTAACAAGGCAAAACCTTTAAACTCGTCAACTTAATCTTCCAGGCGCTCTGCGACTTGAAGGTGAGATGATCGGACAGGATATCTGAAATGGGGTTTGTGCTGGACAGTTTTACTAACCTAGTTAATAAGGACAGGTTCAGGCCAGGTGGAGCTCTGGTCAATTCTACTTCTCAGCAAGAAGCTGGATTCCGAACTTATTTTACGAACGCTCGTTTCGTAGGATGATATAACTCATATTGACGTCTTCTTTGGTTTCATATTCTTTTATTGCATTGTACACCTTCTTTTTTGAAATGTCTTTATAGAAAGATCCAATTAAAATGGAGCATCAAGGAATTTATTAATAAATTATTTTTGTTGGTGTCGGGTTTCCCTTGTTGGCGGCGAAAACACAGTCGAAAAATGCTCAGCAACTGCATCAGCCTTTTCGACGGCACCCCTTGCCCACTTATTTGAAGGAGTTTTGATGCGTGGGATGTGAAACTGAAATTGTTTAAATCCTTTTGTGGCTTTCCACAGTAAATGGTTTGATTCCTCTGTAGGTGATAGACTTTCTAGGTACCTTTGCACTACCAGATTTCAATGTTCATTTAACATTGTTTTAATTCCTTTGTAGCTCTGTTATATCTACTTTTGGCGTTTGGATCGTGTGACAGTTTTCTATTTTTTTTATCGATAATGTTTTTATGAACATTGGGCATGGTATTTTTGCTCCATGTGTCACTGTTGCAGGAGTTGAGTTCCAGCTCAAGTTGATTAACAGCTGTGACTGTAGCTTGTCATTGACAATCTCTCTAAAATAGTCTGAGTTGGTTCTTTTGGTACTAAAATACTGTAGTCTGATTGCATTTTTAACGTCGGTATTCCATTCGACTATCACTGGGGAGTGGTCCGATGATAGGTCTAAATGCGATTCAGTAGAACTTGCTCGCGAAATTGTTAGGCCATTTTGCCCTCTGTAGCCATTTAATTACATTTCACGCCTTTAGGGCAGATTGTTTCTATTCAAAACCAATTTTCAACTTTCAGTCACAAACGCAATCTCATTTCCCGCGCATTTGGTTCCGTTCACCCTGTATGTAGACGCTTTTGGATCTTTTGGAACGCCCTTTTGAACGCGTGTGACTGCGAGGCCTCTCGCTCTCTTTGTCACCGGAACGTGTTTGTTTTATTTGTCGCACCGCCATTGGCTGTCGAGAGTCACGCGATAACGCCAGTTTGGTTCACGCCACTTCCGGCGTCGTAATGCTGCTCCGAGGCAGTTGAGGACAGGCGGTTGATCGAAGAGGTCGCAGAGTGTGCCGTTTCGCGGCGTTCTCGCCATTTGCGGGGACGCCCGCCTGTTTTTCCCGTCTGGTGCTGTTTCAGCGAATGTTGTGTAAATTGCCGTTGTTTGTTATTACCCTTGCTGTGAAAGCCTTCCTATTTCCCGTACTGTTTCAGCGAATATGCCATAAACTGTTTCGCCTTTAAGAGGTCGCGTGTGATTGTGCGAGTGGCAAGTCTTTACGTCAAAGCGTGGGTGTGTGATGGGCTTCACGGGGCCAGTTCTGCATTTGTGAGAAAGGGGGCTTTCCCTTTTCAAGTCGCTGTTTTCGAGGATCTTTCTAGGCAGGACGAAGTAGGCCTCTTTGCCGCCGTAAGTGTGCTCTCAGGAGAGCGTCCTAACGCCGCCATCTTGGCGGATTCCAGCCCGTTTACCCTAGATGCCGTGTTTCGGCGATTTAGCTGCCGCCTTCTACCAACTGATTGCACGCAACTCTCATAGACCGTCTACGGACTAAGGTATTTGTAATTACAACCATTTAAACATATTAACTGTCGCTTGTGCTCAATTTTGCGTGGGCGGATGCATGCCCTTTGCTTGCTTGTCGCGGCTTTTAGTGCCGGCTAGAGGCCACCATGCTTCAAGAGGCTACTTTGGTAGCCTGCTAGTAACTTCATGTGCGCGAGTTTCGCGTTTCATCGCCTAAATAGCTAAAGAACTCTGCGCCTATGTTTTGGTGTTACGTTTGTGCGAACTTTTAATTCAGTAAATCAGTGCGCGCGCTTCGCTATATTGTACAGGTTAATACATAAATGGAATCAACGCCTAGCCGTGCGGAGCCTGGCGCGCCCTAATCTGTTCGAGCTCTTTGTTTATGTTTGCGAGGGCTTTGTGCTTTGCTTATCAGGTGTTAACCGAAGCCAACGACTGCGTGGGCGACGTAGCAGGGGCTGGCACCTATTCCAAATTCGCATACTTTAGTGAAGCTATGTTAGCCCCCCTTCCTGGTCAAATATTGCAGTCACACTGCCCCGCTGCCTAACGAGTTAGGCCTTCAATTAATTCGTCGCGCATTTGTGCGGCGTCGTGCTTTGCTGCTAGCTACACTGCTCCCGTTGCCTTTGCAGGTCGGCGTCTGTTATCGCGAACTAACGCGCCCTTTTCCGGAGTGCGTATTTCCAAACTGTACTCTAATATGTAAAGTGACGAGCCCACTGCGGCCGGCCACCCATAGTGTGTTGTTTATTAGCATAGCGCGTCCATCAGCTGGTGCTTAGCGTAAGAAATAACATAAGCTTGGCGGCACGATTTGCTGCCCAGATGTAGTTATCGACCAATAGACGCAAATTTAATTAAGGGACGTATTATTCCTATTCGACCTGTGCATGCTTTGTTTCAGATAGAGCCTCTACAGTGTAAATATTGGTGTACGGCAAGACGTGAGAGATCAGAGCGTGCAGGTAGGTCCGGTGGTTGCGCAGTCGCGGCCCAAAAGGTCCCAATATTACCATTCTAGTATTTGCGATCACGAAATTGTTATTTGGGCTTGCAGCTTATGAGAATTCTTATCGACGGAGTATCTTAAATACTTCGCTCCCGTTTAACCGCCCAAGCCCGGTTATTCGGGTTAAGACGGGCTTGGTGGCGCCCTCTTTATTTTACCGTTACTTACCGACCCTCTGGCCGTTGCCCTTAGGTAATCTCGTTAAGGACCCGCCCAGCTCCACTGATACCTTAACCGGCCTATCTTGTTGCGGCATGGGTAGCGGCCTAGGAGAACTTTCGTCCCGATTTTGTCCATTATGGCACGCGCCGGCCGTTTCGTTGTTATATGAGCCGGTGCGGTGTCGTAAAGTCAGTTTAAGACCGTAACAAAATATTAATACCCTTTATATATTTTAATAGATTTTCTAATTCAGATGGAACAACCTCGGCAATGGAGAATCGTTGAAGTTGGCAAATCTGTGGACTTACTTTAAGCCTGCACCTGTTAACGTTTAATTAACATATGAGATCACCTACATGCAGTAGTATAGAATACAAGCAAACACAAAATACAAAATAACGTATATTAAACAAGCACTACACAACATATTTGATTGTCACTCCGGTAAAGACCGATTAAACAACGTTATAGCACTAAATAGCTTCACTGCAACAGTACTTGGATAACACGTAAGGCAAGAGCAGACGTTCCTCTTCGTTGGGGGCCGCTGCTTCTCTCCCAAACGGAGACCTTTCCTCCATTTGCAAGTAGCTATCGTCACTATAACTTAACTATCGGACATGGGCCTGATCAGGGCGAAAAAATCACGCGGCAATGCTAAACATTTAAAATATTCTAACAAACCATAATTCTGACACAAAAATGTAAATGTACTAAAGGAATTTCCACACAAAACTCAAATAAGCCAGTGATGATAAGATATTCTAATTACATTTGTGATTTCCCATTAACATTCGTATGCCTCCAACACATCAATTTATGTTAGGAGACTACGAGCAGACACATGTTCTTGCTGGCGATAGAGTTGTTAAAGATATCTATTAAAAACTAGTCAATGATGTAACGTATATGTTAAGAAAATTTAAAATTACGAGGGGGTCTATGCCAAAATTTTTAAATAAAATAGTTCAAAACTTTATATAGATTAAACCAGTTTTATTGTTTAACATAATCTCCATTAACATCTACACATTTATTCCACCTTTGCATCAAAGCATGAAATCCTGCGAAATAGAAAGTTTGTTCCTGCTGTCTAAACCAATTTAGAATACATTTTTAAGTGCAGCTCCGTTGAAATCGTTAGCGTCCAAGATGACTTTTAAGTAGTCCAAACAAATGAAAATCTGAGGGAGCCCAAGTCTGGACTATATGCAGGATGCGGTAGAGTTTCCTAGCCCAATTCCGTAAAAAAATTCTTCGCAATCTTTGCCGTGCGTGGCCTGGGATTATCCTGTTGAAGGATTACTCCTTTTAATAACAATCCACTTTGTTATTTTTTTAATTGTTTGACGATTTTTGTTTACTGACCCAGTACTTAAGTTAGTTATTTTCACTATTTCCGATTCTGCTTAATAAAATTATCAACACGTTGAATAACTGCAGAAACCACTTCTATTGCCCTGCAACCTGCTCTCCCAGGATCATCACTTACACTTTCGTGGTCATTTTTGAACCGTGTAAGGACATTTTTTATTGTTAGGAACGTACGACTATTTAGCATTATTTTCTCGGTTCCGAATTACAATTCCATATGTATTTAGGCAGTCCTCTACTTGCAGCCAACGCACTCAATCTATCTATCGCTGTTTCGGTTTATTGACGCGTTAAGGATTTGGAGTTGTCAACCCGTCTGCGGGTTGCATTCCTGTACGTTTCTTAGCTAGAATTTAAGGGACAGATGCTATGTGTCTGAGAGAGCGAATAGCAATTCTAGCCCTCACGCAGTTTTCGATGCGGGTTAGCTTCGCGCATTTTTCGAGACAAAATCCATCCGGCGTTGCAAGAAGCAACAGGTTGTTGAGAGCTGTGTTTCGACATGTGTTGCATTTGTTCAATGTTTGCTAATTAACGCATAACGATTTGTGCCCTTGGTGTGTTCCGTATGTTTTAATCGTTATTCGAACCCCTGCTGTTGTGACGCATGCTTTGTGTTCCACCTTTATGGGCTGGTTAGACTGCACAGTAGCTTTTGCCGCCGGGCGAACTTTGTCTTGGTGTTGTTTATCGTTGTAAGCTTTGAGGTTTTCGTATCGTGGGGCGCTAACCCCTGAAACGTCGTTTGGCGGAATCTCCGTGAGAACCTAGTGTCGGCTTACCCTGTTTCGCGAGGCCCCGTTTATCGTTCTGCCAGTTTTAGTACGGACCTCAAATTTCCTTGTGAGAGGATTATCCCAGGTTTCGTCCCATCAGCCATTACCCGTCGTTTTGATGCAGCTCCTTACGTGTATTCTGCGGTGTTTAGACCAGCGACCATTGCAGTAGCATGGGACATCAATTGCCTCTAATCCAAGTTTCTTAAAGTACAGTTGAAATATTGTTAATAACTTTTACAGTGCGAATTGAAAGTGTACAGGGTGTTTTGTCGAAGTATCGGACAGTTGACGTAACGTTACGGTCGTTTAACTTTTATACTGTGCATTTTTGCATTTGTCAAACCATTTTAGTTGTGTACCTGTGGATTTAATTCAGTACTGTCAGATTACGTGCGCCTGTTTAACTTTGCGTGGTTGCAGATTGAAATGTGTTACAATTGTTCCATGTTTAGGTGAATACCGCTTTTTATTACTGTTGATTGAGTCAGTATTCCAACTGTCCAGTGTCCATACAGTTTACCAATAATTTCAATAGTTGATATGAAGTTCACCGAATATTTCATTAGCTTAAGACGTTACGTAATTTAAATATTTAACCAATACTGATCCATTTTGCATTTTTATGTAATTTTTATGCATTTAACTATTTTTGCTATTACAGTTTATGTTTAATTAACTGTGGTTTTCTTATCATATTGTGCATGCGACATGTGTATGTATTTTAAAGATGTAGAGTTTGGCCAGCTGTTCAACTGAGTTCTTCGAAAGGTAGGGACGTGGTGTTGTACTTGGCTCGCTGACCAGAATACTGCCAAGGTTATAGTGGAAAGGTGAAGCCTCTATGCTTCCAGATTTCGTCAGTGGGTTTACCTATGCGTTTTTCCCTAGTATGGAATTGTGGTGGCGCTTTATCAATTTAGATCTGCTTTTCGTTTATTAGGCCGTTTCCCAGAGTTATCTCGTGTCGAACCACCCCTCGCTCCACTGAAGTTAGTCGGCAACTTTATGTAACGGGCTGGGGCAGCGGTCCTATGTAATACATTCCCGATTTTGTGCGTCAGCTTACGAGCGAGTCGTTTAGCTTTGTTTGATTTTTCGACTGGCCCGTTGTCGTAATTATCGTTTTTAGCTTGTTACCAACTGGCAGTCCATCGAGGTGCCAGATTTGGTATGTCGTAGTTGTCGTTTTATCCCGTTACAACCGAGCAGTCACTCTAATACTTGTGATTTTGTAAGTGTACTTTCACGAAATCGTGCACTAATTCTGCATACAATTTCAGCAGGTTTAAAGCCTTCATTGACAAGAAACTGAATAACAATGCGCCGTTTCAAAGTGCAGCTGACAGTGTTATCTGCAATGTTTATTAAAAAATGAACGGTTATCATGACAACAAGGGTACTTGATTATTTGATTAAATTAGAGTAAATTCTGTATAGCATGTCATAAAAAATCACACTAATCAATCAATTTTTATTTTCAAAGAGGAAATTCCGGTTTTGGCGTAACCCCCCTGGTAAAATAACCAATCTATGACAAAGTATCAATAACAATAAAGAAAGAGATTCCACGTCCAATTGGTATTTTAATTGAATACATATTTAATTAATACGTGTAGGTAACCTAAACCGAAAACCATATGAACAATAAAGTGATTAAAGCAAGCGGTAGAGCAAGGGCGAATAGTGTGCAAAGTGAAAAAGAACTGGTAAAGCGGAAAAGAGAAAACGAAGACCCGGAAGACTTCGAAAAGTGGGAGCTGGAGAACATAAAAGCTTTTAAAATAAGCACGAAAGTAGAAAGAAACCCTCAAAAACAAAAAATAGAGAAGACCGCGGAAAAAAACTGGACAAAAGAAGAAGTAGAAGAAATGGAAGCGATTGTGAAAAAACTGGAGGAAATAAAAGAGGAGATAAAAAGTGATTTCAGTAAAAAACTGACGGAGATGAAAAATGAATTTACGGAGATGAAAGAAGAACTACATAAGGTAAAAATGGAATGGGAAGAAAAAGCAAAAGTTTGGCAGAAAGAAAAAGGAGAACTTGAAAGGAAGATTAACAGCATCGAAAGTAAACTAGAGAAGCAAGAGAAAGAAAAAAGGAGAAACAATATTGTAATTAAAGGAAAAGATTTTGACGAAGAACAGACTGGAACGCAGGATTTAAAAGAAAAAGTTTCGAATTTTATACAAAAGGAGATAGGAATGGCAATTAAGGTGGAAGAAGCGTACAAAGTTAGAATGAAAGAAGCAAAAATTACAGTTGTAAAATGTGAAAACTTCGAACAAAAGATAGCAATTCTAAGACAAAAGAAGAAACTAACAAACAACATCTACATCGACAGCGACCTCACCAAAGAAGAACGCAGAGTGCAACTTGAAATTAGGAAAATAGCCCAAGAAGAGAAGAGCAGAGGAAAACGCACACGAGTAGGATACCGCAAATTGGAAGTGGATGGAATTAAATACGAATGGTCCGATATAGAAGGAGGAAGCTTAATAATAAGAAGTAATACTCCAAAAAAGTAACGAGGCAATCAAAGGACGGTCACACAGGCAACAAAAAAGCAATGGAATGGTTTATGGAAACGGAAATACAAAGGAAGAATATTAAAAAAGGAAAGGGAATTAAACAAGGTACAATAAGAAGTAAGAGAAATAGAGAAAATATAATGAAGATTGGAACGTGGAATGTAAGAACCATGTTAGCAATAGGGAAAATGGAGGAAATAGCAAAAGAAATGAAGAAGTATAAATTAGGTATCCTAGCGCTTCAAGAAATAAGATGGAAAAATGAGGGAAAGATTGAAAAGAAACACTTCACGTTATACTATTCAGGAGAAAAGACACAAGGGAGAAACGGAACAGCGTTTATGGTCAATGAGGAAATCAGGAAAAGAATAATACAATTCAGAGCAATTAATGGGAGGATATGTTACTTAAGGCTAGAAAACAAACAAGCCAATATATCGATGCTAAACTGCTATGCACCCACTGAAGAGGCAGATGAAGACGATAAATCGCAATTCTACGAAAAATTAGAACAAGTGTGTGATGAGGTGCCCAGAAACGATATACTCATAGTATTTGGAGACTTCAATGCGAAAATAGGTAAAGAGGAATATAACAGAGATGTAGCAGGAAAGCAAACAATACACAAAAACACAAATAACAACGGCGCCAAGTTGTGCAACCTTGCCTCATCAACAAAGTCATTTATAATTAGCACAAAATTTAAACACAGACTACAACATAAAATCACTTGGATGATCCCTGGTAGAACCGACGGCAATCAAATCGACCATATATTAATTTCAAAAAAGTGGATGAAATTAATACACGACGTAAGATCTTACAGAGGCGCAAACGCTGATACAGACCACATACTTGTAATAATGAAATTTAAAATGAAAATAATTAAAAAGACAAAGACAGCGGAAAGAAGAAGAAACTGGAATATAAGAAAGCTGAGCGACATGGAAACAAAAACAAAATTCTGCGAAGCGATAGAAAATACACTAACCGCGCAAGAAGACAACATTGATAATGAATGGCTTAATATAAAAACAAGTATCATTAGAGCAGCAGAAAAAACAATAGGACAAAAGAATAATAGAATATCGAAGGAATGGTTTGACGAAGAGTGCCAAACTAAGAGCGATGCAAAAAAGGAAGCAAGGAAGAAATGGATAGATGCAGGACGAGAAAAAGAATTAAATGATTATAAGAAAGCTAAACAAGAAGCAGCTAAACTATACAAAAAGAAAAAAACAGCCTGGATCACCGATAAAATGCAGCTACTGGAAGAAAGCAATAAAGACAACAGAAAACTCTTCGAGTATATAAGACAGTTCAACACTAAAAAATTAACAACAGTAAAAATAAGTAAAAGAGATTGGGAGACCCACTACACAGACTTATATAAAGACACAACAGAAAAAACAGACAAAGAACTATATGACAAGAAAGACAATGAAGTAGACATTCCTACATACGAAGAATTTGCGGAAGTAGTTAAACAACTAAAATTAAAGAAAACCGCAGGGCCAGACGAGATAAATAATGAATTAATAATTAATGGAGGAGAAGAGCTATTAACACGAATATATAACCTAATAGTAAGGATATGGACTGAAGAAACCATGCCGCAGGACTGGAAAAATGGTCAAATAACACCAATATACAAAAAAGGTGACCCAACAAAATGTAATAATTATAGAGCAATTGTATTACTGAACACGACCTACAAAATTTTAACTTCAATATTAAGAAACCGACTGACTAAATACACCGAACAAAAACTAGGGCAGTACCAACAGGGATTTAGACAAGGAAGATCAACAGTAGACGCAATCCACACGTTAACACAAATAATAGAAAAATGTTATGAACACGACATTGAAATATACATTCTCTTCATAGACTTTCAACAAGCGTTTGACTCCATTAATAGACAGCAACTATTGAGAGAAATGAAAAACATGCAAATACCAGGAAAATTAATTAGACTGACAAGAATGACAATGACAAATTCTATTGCGAAAATATCGACAACTGAAGGCAATACAAATGACATTAACATAGAAACGGGAGTGAGACAAGGAGATGGCCTATCAACCACCCTATTTAACATAGCGCTAGAAGGAGTCATAGGCAAGTGGGGAAATAAAACGATAACACACAGCTCTACACAAATAATTGGATACGCAGACGACCTAGCAGTAATAGCAAGAGACAAAAGAAGTTTAGAACAAAAAGTAATGGAACTCATAAGAGAAGCCGAAGCCAGAGGTTTAAAAATAAATGAAGAAAAAACAAAATACATGGAAAGCACAAGAAGAGGAGTAGGAAACTCAGCGGAAATGAAGGTAGGAAGATATAGCTTCCAAAGAGTAGAATACTTCAAATATTTGGGAGTAATGGTAGACGGAAACAACGAGAGAAGTCCAGAAATAACAGAAAGAATAAAAGCAGGAAATAAAGCATATTGGAAATATCAAAAGTTTTTGAAAGACAGAAATCTTAGCAAAATAACAAAGTTAAAAATATATAAAACAGCGATCAGACCAGTCATAACCTACTCCGCAGAAACAATGTGCCTACACAGGAAAGATGAAGAAAAGATGAGAATATTAGAAAGGAAAATTATAAGACGGATATATGGACCAGTGGAGACGCCGGATGGAGAAGCCAGACAACTTATGAACTTTGAAGTGAGAAACCTACTGGAAGGGGAAGACATAGTTAGATTTATTAAGGCACAACGACTACGGTGGTTCGGACATATCCAAAGAAGAGAACAAGATGAACTAATAAGAAAAATATTGAACTGGAGACCTATGGAAAATCGACCAAGGGGAAGACCAAAAATCAGGTGGCAAGACCAAGTAACGAGAGATATACAAGACATGAGGATAACGAACTGGAGAGAATTAATAAAAAATAGAATGGAATGGAGCAAAATAACAAAGAAGGCACAGTCACACAACAATCTGTAGAAGACGAACAAAGCAAGGAACAAGCGGACTGATCCCCCGCGCATACCGGATCAGAAGAGCTCACTGCAACGAGCGACCTATACTCCGCTGATGGAGTGCTGGGTCTATATATATATACATATTTAATTTGGTCTTTACTCAATTACAAGCATCGCCGTAGGAAACAACATAATCAAAATTATCACTACTGATTACACATTGTGTCATTTGCCACTCCAGTCAACTACATAATAGTAAATTTGTAGTGCTTCAAACAAAAACTGCTCATTGTTTGAAGTAGAGACGTTATTAATCAGCAACGGTAGATTTGTAAGGAATCATACGGAATTTTCCAACAAAAATTGCAATGAAGTCGTTACAATATAAAAATTTATATCGCCGATGACATCTATTATTTTACGCTTAGTATAGATAATATTTTGTTATTGATCTAATATTCGCATATTGTATAGATGTCAATTAATTACACCACCCAATGACTGGCAAAATGATAAAACTAGAAGTATCATAACCGCTATGAAATAGTGTAATGCTCTTAGTAAACATTCAAATCGAAGTAGCAAGTCGTAAAGATCATAGAAAAATGAAAGATGTATATTATTTTGCTTAGTTTTATTATTTCTTTCTAGCTTAGTTTACACATCTTAGATGGTACGTCCTTTCAAGTTGCGTTCAATCCTTTGTGGAGAAAACTATCGTTACGTGGGCATGATGTTACACTTATTTAAAACCCAAATCAAATCATCTTGACTATATGGACATATTTGAGAAGCTCGATAACTAAACAGTGAAGACGACGTGCGGTTCTTTACAAAAGGTTAAATTTATTTATCAATACGAAAGGCACGCCAACGAGTCTTTATACAAAAAATGCGCTCAGATAGAAACGATAACTCGTAAACTCAAAGCTTAACATTATTCAGTGAAGATCAATTAATATCATTGTTGTATTTTTAAGCGAGTTTTTTTTTAATTCGAACAGACGGGAAGTATAATGTAGGTAATTGTTATTTGCCGGGCGCCACTAGGTTACGAATTCTAACCCATGACATGATTGGCATTCGGTTATCTAGAAGGAAACGACCTCGGCGAAGAGAGGTTGCTGTTGTTGACGTTGGTATAGCTGCATACTTACCTTACTTCCACTTGCTAACACTTATTCGCTTATAAAATTACCTCATGCAGTACTACAGAGTACAGGCAACGATATTGTACATAAAATATTGATGTTAAATATTGCAAGACAAAATATGCAGCCGCAGCCGGCGCTGATCACTATTCAGATTATCTGCTGAAAATTACTCTAATGTGACAAAAACTTACAAGCTACACTTTACCAAACCTATTAGACTGGTCACAATCCAACTTGTTTGTTGACAATATTCAAGCTCCTTCCTGCGGGGGGAGCTCAAGATGATGCCCGAGAACAAACACTCGAATAACACATATATATAATTAATAATAACATCCGATTTACTTCTAATTTTAAAGGTTGGTAAGCTCTAAAGGAAAGGTTAAACGTGCAGAAACTGCAAGCTCTGTAGAAACTATTAAAAAATTAAGTATTTAACTTGATATATCAACAACATCAATTTGAAGGTAAAGCTTATGTGCAGCTCGAAGTATTGAAGTTTAGAGGGCGTTCTCTAGATCTGATTCACGAAGATAGTCGCCGCGACGACACAGATGCGGCTCTTAGCCGACGATAGCGAGATCGACTAACTTATTTAAGTAGTTTAAAGTTTATTAGTCCGTCCCCTCTAAATATTAAACGGAACTGCGAGAAATAATGCTGACGGTGTCGCGCATTTACAAACCGCGACCGCAACCATAACTAAAATATTTCCCTGCCACCGATCAGAGTGCGAAAATCACGCGACAGTTAAAACATTTTGAAACAACACATGGTCTACCGAAAATTAACTAATCGACTTCGAGTAAAAAGCACTTTACGCTCAACTCGGCTTATGATGCATAAGCTTTGTTGAAATGTAATATTGGTATTGTGTTGTGGTCAGTATGGGTAAAGCTATCATTTAATTTGGTAGAAGACTATAAAGCCTCAAATTTGTATTCCAAAATAAATATTCTTAGGGCAGTTGAGAATTCCACAGGATCGTTCTTTAGCACTTCATCTTATTACCCCTACATATTTGCTGGTGCTACTTAGAATGATTCTGCCTTCTGAATACTTTAAGAAAATAGTGAACATTGGCAGCCTTACGCTGCCCTTTTCATGTTATTAGTAAAATTGTTATGTTTCTATATATTCTGCAAACGTAGTAATGCTCTTTTAGCTGTTGCAGTTTATCTTATCCTTATTTCAAGAAATCGTTGTTAATTAAAAAATAACGTTTACCACAAAATACTAAGGGTATATATATTTTTTTTTTATTTGGTAATTTGTATCAACAATCAGAACTATGTATATATATATAAGCAATATAATACATGTACATTCTATGAGCTGATCTGATGGCGAAGTGACGTGAAGGGGTCGGCCCACTGGCATTACCCTAGGAACTTCAATTAACTAGCAGGTCCCGTGGCCATTTCTTCTTTAGCCTTTTGAAAGCTGGTGTTTCTAGCAAGATTTCTATAGATGGGTTGGTGTGTGCTTCTAGGCGGTCATGATGCTTTACTGCTCGCTGGTGAATCTCTTCTTTCACTAATGGAATTTTCAGATCATTATGTATTGTTTGATTATTTACGTACCATGGTGCGTCTAACATTTGTCTGAGGATTTTAGACTGGAACGTTTGAATAATTTTTATATTGGACATACTGGAACAGCCCCACAGTTCTAGTCCATATGTCCAAATAGGTTTGATTATTATTTTGTATATTAGGATCTTGTTTTCCAGGGAGAGAGGGGATTTTCTTCCAATTAACCAGCTCATTTTTTTAGTCTTCAAGTCCATTTCTTTTCTCTTCTTTCTAATGTGGCTCTTCCACGTCAGTTTGGTATCTAGATGCAGTCCCAGATATCGAACTTCTGTAGCATGTGGTATTTCGATCTCATTGAGGAAGATAGGGGGACACTGTTGTCTTCTTAATGTGAAGGTCACATGCGTAGATTTGTTCTCATTTACCCTGATTCTCCACAGGTTAAGCCATTTTTGCAGCAGGTTTATATTATCCTGTAGTTGTTGTGTGGCAGTGACTGGATCTTCACTTGTGGCTAGTATTGCTGTGTCGTCCGCAAACGTTCCGATTACAGTACGTGGGGTAACGGGCAAGTCTGCTGTGTAAATTAAGTATAGAATTGGGCCCAGTACACTACCTTGCGGAACTCCAGAGTTAATAGGGTGTATCTCTGACAAATCTTCACCGTATTTGATCTGATAAAAACGAGATGTTAGGTAAGATTTTAGCAACTGGTAATATTGGTGAGGTAGTTTCTGCTTAATTTTAAATAGAAGACCCTGGTGCCATACCTTGTCAAATGCCTGTTTAATATGTAGAAAGGCTGCTGAGCAATATTTCTTTTCTTCAAAAGCTTTGTAAACGACGTTAACTAAACGATGGCATTGTTGGATAGTAGAGTGGCTGCGCCTAAAGCCAAATTGATGATCTGGTAGACATTCTTCTATTAAGTTATTTTCTGTCAATCTTTTGAGTAGCAGTTTATCTAAGAGTTTAGAGATTACTGATAATAGACTTATAGGCCGATACGAGGTCACATCTGTTGCTGGTTTGCCTGGTTTCAGTATCATAATAATTTGTGCATACTTAAGTTGAGTTGGCCAATATGTTAGCCTGAGTATGGAATTAAACAGTATTTTTATAAATTGTAATCCGGATTCCGGCAGCTCTGATAGCACCTTACTGGTAATTAAATCATAGCCTGGAGCCTTATTCTTATGTATGTGATTTATTTCATTTTCAATTTCTTTTAATGTAAAATATGAAATTGGTCGAGATAGTTGGAAAGGTGCACTCAAAAATTCTTCAACATCATCATCTATTTCATTTGTATGTGGTTGGAAAACACGGGCAAGGTGTTGCGCAAACACTTCCGCTTTTTCGCTATCAGATCTTGCCCAACTGTTGTCCGGGTTACGAATGGGAGAGATAGTGGGTGTTGGCCGTTTAAATCCCTTTGTAGCCTTCCAGATTGAATAGTCTTTATTTGACAGGTTACTTACATATCTAGTAAACGTTTCATTCGTGCCTCTTTTATTTTTAATTTTAATTTATTTGCTAGTCTATTAAAGGTGGTTTTATCTTCTGGATGTCGACTGTATTGCCATCTGGCTCTTGCCCTTCTCTTTTCAGCTACCATAATCATTATTTCAACCGGAATATTTGGTGTTTGTCTTTCTACATCTTTGTATAACGGGGTCGCGTTCCATGAAGCTTCTTGCACTGTTGTGATAAAGTAATTTGTTGCTTGTTCTATATCACTTTCTGATTCTATACTAATGTTATCGTTATTTAGTTTTTGGTTGATGTATTCTCTAAACATGTCCCAGTCAGTGTATTTGTTATACAACATTGGTTTGCGTTTCTTTTTTATTATGGTAGTACTGACTATAGCGATTACTGCGGTGTGATCTGAAGCTAAATCAAAGTTCGATCTAACATCAGTGAAATTTTTGAAAGACCATTTGTGATGTAGAAGTCCAGGAGGTCAGGAACTTTGTTTAGGTCTGAAGGCCAATACGTCGGTTCGCCCGCAGACATCGTGTGGTAACCTTTTTCGCTGACGATTTTATAGAATGCACGTCCCCTTGTGGTCGTTAGTCTTGAACCCCAGCTGACGTGTTTGGCATTAAAGTCGCCTCCTACTATAAATTTGTGTCCCAACGAATTGAAGTAGTGTTTAAGGCCATCGTCGGTAAGTCTGTGCTTCGGCGGACAATATACAGCCGATATTGTAGTTAAACTACCTAGCTTGTTGACCTGGATCGTCGTTGCCTGGAGGAAGTCCATTTCGTACTTCGGTAATTCGTGGTGTACAATAGTTTCGCGAATAATTATAGCTGTCCCACCATGCGCTTCGCCATCAGGGTGCTCTGTGTGATATACTACGTAATTAGGTATCTTTATATATGATTTTTCAGTAAAATGGTTTTCAGATATTAAAAGTATATCTATTTTGTGAATTTTTAAGAAAATTTCTATTTCATTTCTTTTTGACTGGAGGCCGTTGGCGTTCCATAAAGCTAATATTAGAGAATTAGCCATTATTGACCAGTTTATTGATGACGGTAGATAACATGTTAAGTATCATGTTATTTTGCTGAATCAGCTGATTGAACATGCCTTTAAATTCTGTTAGAAATTGAGTAAGAGTTATGTCTGAACTATTACACCTTTGTTCTGCGTTGTTTGTAGTCATCTGCGCGTAGGTTGTTTGGTTATTGTAATGTTTATATTCATTAATACGTTTCTTTGGTTGTTGTTGTTGTGTTATATGGTATATAGTATATGGTCGCATAAGATGCATTTAGCGGGGGTATCCCTTGTTTTCTTGCATGTTTTGGTGTCATGCGCTCCTCCGCATTTAACACATGCAAATGGTCTATTGCAATAACTTTTCGTGTGATTATACTGTTGGCATCTTGTGCACTGCACCAAATCAGTATTTTTGCGAGGCGGTTCTACTTCAATAACCCTATTCTGGAGATATTTGAGATCGTAAATATTCTTATTGTTAGCGGCAGGTTCCAGATCTACAAAAAACATCGGAAGTCCTATTTCTTTGTTATTTCTTTTTTGGATATTTATTATGTTCCTGACTGCAAATCCTTCTCTTTCTATATCTTCTTTTATGTCATTTGTTGGGGTAGAAGAATGCAGATGTTTGATTACGACTCTGTATGGCCTGTCTTCTTTTAGTTGATACGTATGGTGAATAATATTTTTTGTTTGCATAAATTTAATTAAGCTTCTGTACGTATCAGTCGTTTTTGCGTTAATTTTAACTACATTTTCTGATAAGCTTTTGGTGATAAATTGATTTTCGTCTGCAACAGTAGCTAAAGTATTTAACATTTTTTCATAGTTAATCACACCGTGGACGAAAATTGGAGGTGGTTTAGGTGTCGTCTTTATTGGAGATTCCGCTGTTGTATCAGTATTATTATTGCTTTCCTGGCCATTGTTATTGTCATTCAGGTTACTAAGTGGTGAGTATTTGTTTGATTGTATATCTGCAGACTCATGTACTTGAGTATTATGGGTTTGTTTGCGTTTTCTTTTATAGGGGCCAACTAATTGCCATGAATATTCATTCCTTCCGCCTTGACTTAAATCTTCTTCCTCATCGCTGTAGCTATTTATTGGGGTGTCATGTGATACGTTGGGGTGTCCGATAGTAGATTGATTTATAAATTGGGTTTGTGGTGGAAATGGAGATAAATGATACTGCATACCTGCATTTGCGGCATTTTGTGAGAAAAACGGCTGTTGTTGCCCTTGACTTAGAAAGATTGGCGGATTGAAGTTTGGCTGTGGTAGATAGCTTATCGGCTGTGGAGCTGCGTAGTCGATTGCACCGCTTCCACTGTTCATTGCAAACACTGTTTGGCCTTGCGGCCACACTTATTATTATGCGTTCGTTCACTGTAGTTTAAATACGGGCAAACACAACTTTACTCGTTAAAAGTCGAACAACGACTCTAAGGGTATATGGATCAATTATAGTCTCGACAGTTATCAGCAATATAGACTTAATGTGATTTACTTATAGTACAAAGGTTAGTTTCCTTTACATAACTTTAAGACTATTCTACATCTTCTTAATTTGTGTTTTATAATGAACTTACAACTTTGAATGTACTTAGATTTTAGGCTATGTGGCTGACATCATTCCGGAAGGATGCACGCACTGCAGTGCTATTAATAAGTTAATGTTATGTTATATTTTAATTTTATGACTTGTACGTTAGAAAGGAGGATGTTGCATCAGCAAGGTAGATTGCAGGTGGAGGCCTAAGAGCTTGGAAGACAACAATCTACTTCTGTTCGAAGCCAAAAACTTCGACATATTAAATAGACGACACCCACTCTATTTCTACCACTTTCTCTTCACCACGAAATACTTTCGCAATGAGCCAAGGAAAATCTTCAAATCTTACTCTAGGAGGGGAATTGTGACTTCATTATGTGATAGCCAAAATAATTGTACTATGTCTTACCTTGCTAAATCTCTGAAATAGTTTATTTGACCTTAAAATACCAGAAACTACATGCGCTTTAGCAATGAAAATATTCTTTCTCTTATTATAGGACAATAGCCTGTTTTTAACCAGAAAGTGATTCTATGAGCTTTCTTTAGTCGTAAGCCAGGTAGGTGGCTAGCCTTGCCCGTCGAAAGTGAGGAATAGCTTCTTTATTAGGGGTTAAAGACTACCATAGGTGTTGTAACGTTATCCCCCGCGTCAAATTTACCTACGGCATAAATAGTGTCCTAGAAATGTGAATGGCGTTAATTCCTGTTACAATCTTTGTCGGCATCTCCATAGCGTTCGGATTTTTGATAAGGCGACCTTAGTCACTATACGCGAACGTAGCGTAAACCGGTACGCCTTGCAGTTTCGTATCCAACTTCCTCTTGAAATGGCGAGAAATGAAAAATGGCGAGGCGGTAGAGGAGTATGAAAGGAGAATCCGTAGTAATTTTAAAACACTTGAGTTTTGAGACCTGAACACCATCCTGATCACAAGGTCCCCTACGGAGCCTGGACCCCGCTTTCCTGATCCCTTTTGACTCGCTAGTACTCGTCGGCTCCGATCTTACTAGAAACTCCGTTTAAATTCGAGCACCAACCGATTCCCCAGGCCACTATTGTCACAACCTTCTCATAAATTTAATCTTAAACCCGACTTACTTACGTATTAGAAGAGATCTTCAGGTCGGCATAATGCAGGTGCCCAGACGTAGACAAATTGGTCCGCCTGCCATGAGTTTGGATCGACCAAAAACCACCACAGCCCACCGGCATTTCTATCGTCAAAGATCCAAACTTTGTAAAAAGTAAAAAGTACTGTTTATATTATTCCGAGTGGTCCAAACTTATTCACAATGGACGTGCCACGTTCAACCGGGCTTTATGCAATCCCAGTAAACATCACCGACACCGTAAAACACTTATTGATGGCATAAACATAACCTGTTTCAGATCCGCTTCAAGACCCGCGGAGTTACCTCACTCAAACCGACGTGCACGAAGTTCTACTTCATTTAATCTTTCTTAAAGAGGGTCGAGGCGTAGCAACCGAGCCAAATTAAGGTGCTATTTGGGTTGCGGTCCGATCAGTAACACAGAGGACGAGAGACCAGAAGTGGCTTTATTTTATATTTATATACATATTTTTTTTATTAAGAATTATTTTGTAAATTATACATATCCAATTTATTCCAACACTGTCTTATTCCTGTATTTTATACATTTGAGTATAACAAACATATGGGCATTTGAGCTGTACCCGAGACCAGAGCTGAGCAGTAATTAATTACTTTTTAATTAAATTACTAATTAAATTCCTTTTTGTATATTTGCCTTGAAATTGAATTACTTTTCAAAATGCGGTAATTGTAATTGGGAATTGCCATTTTTGTTAAAAAGTACTTGAAAATTACTTTTTGAAAGTAATTAATTACTACATTCAATTACTCAATTACTTTTGTGTAATTAAATTACTCTAAAGTATTTAAATTACTTTACAAGTATTTGAATTACCTGTGGTAATTGAAATTACTCGAGGTAATTGAATTACTCTGTGGTATTTCAATTACTGACCTCAATTGGGTGCCAAATCTCCAGAACGCAAAAAATAAGATAAGTTACATACTAAGCAAACCGCAATAGGGCCTTCTCCGCGCAATAGAAGCCTAATTTATCTGGCGAGTCAAAAATAGCAACTATCGCATTTTGTACGACGCGTCACCAGCAGTGTTGCCAGATTTGGGGGCAAGTTCTTACTTCTAGGGGATCTGAAGAGGCTGTTAACAACAAACTTTATAGTAAAATGTGATTAGCTACTTTTCTAGGGTTTTTACGTACAATTTGGAGGGAATATTAGGGTTAACATTATTGAATCAATTTAATTCTATTGAAGGTATCGAACTTTAATAGTGGTTTATTGTTTGTTTTTAACTCGGTAATATGATAGCGGATACTATGCGTCAGATTTGCGACTGAAAATTCTCTTATCATCGTTTCAGAAGAAATGATGTTTATGTCACGTATTTTCCATTATTAATCGCTGCTAATCCAAACCGCAGTCTTTGCAATACTTAGCAAAGTCGACAAATAAAGTCCTGTTGACCGCCGATTAGGTTTGGATTTTGGACGCTTAATTTACTTTTTTATGGTGTGAAGTACCGGCTCGTTTGAAAATTTTGTTCGTGTTTGGTTATTTTTTTAAGTGAAACTATAAAACAGACGTTCACTGGATCGGAAATAAGACTACCCAAAAGGGTTCTACTTTCCTCACAAAAAACATCTATTTTACAGATTTAGAGATAAAATCACCTAATTTACATTTTTTTAACAATGTAAGTAAAAATTTTTGTCGTTTTTGGCATTACACAATTAAAATTATCGTTATTTAAAAATATCTTTTACGTTTCGCTAAGTCATTGTTAGCTTCATCAGAAACATTGATTTAAAATGTAGGACAAAGGGACAATTACTATAACAATCTGTAAAATATAGGTACATGTTAGTGTTTCGACTTGTGAAAGAATAAGTATCCTCAATAATGTCAATTTACCTGTCTTTTGTTTTCAAAAAGTTTAAGTAGTTGGAATGGTAACATCTTTTATTGTTGATACGATCTCGTTAGATAAAACATTTTTAGTTTTCATAGTTTGCATCTGTTTTTGTATCTGCCGTACAAATTCTTATTTCAATCAGCGGTTTTCAACTAGGTTTATCAGTCACCTGTCAACTTTCAACAGTCCCTGATTAACACCAAATTGATATTTTGTTTTAAAATTTCAAGTTACCTAATACATTTTTTATATCTATTTGTATTACTAGGGAGTAAAATGTATTATTCCCTCCCGCAGATGTAGTTTAATTCTTCAGCGTTAGCGAGAACAGTACCTAATCGATTGTAATCATGCAAGGGAGGAATTTACGTTTTAGTCCAGAGTTATACATTTAACACTTTTACAGTTTATGATGTGACAATCTCTTGTATTCAGCTGCATTCAAAAATATTTAAATATGAAAACCAGGAGGTAAGTTGATTTATTATTAATCACATTGCCTCCAGTCTCTAATGGCAACGGTAGTCAGTGTATTGTATTCCCTCCCACTGCTATTGGAAACCGACCAAGGAACCAAACGTATATTTTCGGGAAACCCCTAACAGGCGACAAAAAATGTTACTTTCGTATATAGGGCTAAAAAATATTTTCTGAGCCAACAAAAAATACTCAAGTTGCGCCAATTGAATCACCACGTAGTGTTCTACAAAATCTAAATAGAAATTTGATGTCAAACAATTAAAAAATCCAATGCCCACCCTGTATACTTAGGTAAGTTACATATTTTCGTCATTCAGATTCATGTTAGGCGTATTTAATAGTACATTGTTCTACAAGTTAAGAGAAGTGAGAGTTTTTCAACGTTTAATTTACGAGCGAGCGATGCAAAACGAGTGGATTAATTTATTACGAACATGGAAAAATTACTTTTATAACATATTCAGCGTGCTATTTTTTCTAATATAATTACAAAATGTAGCCAAAATAAAATTCGACATTTCTTCATATTCAAAAATTTTTTTTTTAAATCAGCAGTGAAGAACGTCGAAATCGGCAGTGAAGAACGTCGAAATCGGCAGTGAAGAACGTCGAAATTGTCAAATAAAATACGAGAAATGGGCAGTGAAGTAATCCATTGTTTTACGACTTTTTATAGGCGGCTGGACGATAGGTAAACGTCAACCGACGTCAACATAACCTACAAAAGTTGGTTAAAATGTTGTAATTTCGCGATTTAAAAAAACAATGTACCCCACGGCACTGGAAGTTCCTTTTTATCCCTCATGTGGGGCCTACGGGCCTCGGCAACTAAATCCTCAATCGTGATAAAAAGCTCAACTTCAGTGATAACCTATGTGGAAACTAATATAAAAAAATATATACATTTGAACTTTCAAGTCTCTATACCTTCTTACTGAAGGGACTTTGTACAAAGGTATATTAGGTTTAATCGGTTTAGTATAATCTAAGGTATTTATGCCAAATCGGTGTCGCATTTTTTTTGGTACACCCTGTATAATTGTTATCTTTGAATTTATTTATTTACTTACATCTTACTTCAAAACAAACTAAAAACTTTTGGTTTTGGTGAACGGTGCAGGTAGCTACAAGATTTAATTATCAAAAAACCTTCAAAAGTGAAAGAGTATGTAGGTTACTATAGCTAACAAAACATAAAAATTAAGCATTTTTGATTACGATTACGAATCGACACAACACTAATGATAGTTGCAACTTGCAGGAAGGTTCTACTAAATAAAACTACGTATATGACAATAAGTTTTATTGAAAGTAATTGAAAAAGTAATTGATGTTGTACAATTACAATTACTAAGTAATTAGTAATTGAATTACTATTTTCTATGAGTAATTGAATCTCTGGTAATTAAACTACTGCATTTGGCGGTAATTGGTAATTAGTAATTAATTACTTTTTAAAAGTAATTTGCCTAGCTCTGCCCGAGACAACCAATTTGAAACTAAATGTAGCAAATTTTGGTCAAATTTAAAATAAGCACTTAAAAATTAAAATTCAAAGTTCCGATACAAGCTGGCTCCATTGTGTTGCAATAACAGATTGACTTCGGTCGTATCTTAATTATAACAGCGAAAAGAAGTTGCGGCAACTTATTAAGCATTCCTTTCCCCCCAAAGAATCAAATGGCGTGCTTACAAGCTCATTCAAAGTTGAATTGGGAGGTTTGTTATCACGGGTGTGACCATTTAGAATCGAAATATTGATTCTTTGTTTTCCAAGTTTCAGGCTTCGCTAGGAAGCAAAAAAAACGTTTCAGAATAACATTAACATCTCCATAAATTCTAAGGAGAGCTCCCGGTGCGCACTTTTTATATTCAGACAAAGTGCTGAACCCACCTTCGAAGCCTAGGAACCATACGTTGTGAGTTATGCTGACTTAACTAAAACCCGTGCAGGGGTTTCACCAATCCCACGTTGTTAACCAAAAATATTTTAAAAAGCACCAATGGCCATTCAATCATCTGATATCATTACCCTTCTTCCTGAGTCTAGATCAAACTGAGTTTTTAAAAGTTAGTTACCAATTCTTAAGAGTTAAGTTGTGTGTAAGTGGCCGTGAATTTCCTAATCACCGTCTTCAAACCGCTGTGAGCGTATTAACCCGTGTCCTAAGTTTATTAGAGGAAAAGCGTTTGTCGAACTTTCGTTGTATTGCACTCACCCCCGTTGAAGATTTGACGTTACTTCTTTGACTGGAAATCATCCCCTTGCCCGTTGAAGCTCATCTTTACGTTGCTACCTATTTATCCTGATTTCTAAGCTATCAGAAGTTTTTCAGGTGCTGGCGAGCGTGCTACGGGAAACCACTGGTTCCCGCCGAATAACAATCAGAGCAGCCGCCAGAACCCTAGGCAGTTACTGCGTTTCTAATAATTAATCGCTGATTGCATTGCTACAGTTTAAAGTATCATATCAGTGGCGCTCTCGTAAACGTTATATAACGCCGCGATTTGTTCAATGGCTACTTCTTTTAGCAATATGTGTCCACCTATGACGTCATATAATAATACGAACAAACTTTGACCATTTAATTCTTGTTTGTTACATCCTTAAAGAAAAAAGAGACAGGTTAAACTAACCATTGCCTTTTATTGTGGTTGCATGCGACATTCCATTTGTATTTCCTTTGTGAAGAGTTTCAGCCACATCCATAAGAAAACTAGAAAGGTACGCCTGCGGAGATGCCAAACTGGACCGTCACACGCCGCTATGATTGAGCAGAAAGACTGTTTCCCTATTTCAGGCTTGAAGGGAACAGTTCCTAAAAGGATTTTAAAAATCTTGTTAGAAACAGTCGAGAAATTCCGCGTCGTCTTCTAATTTTGACGCACGCTGTATATGGCCGCATTCCCAGACGAGTGCGACCTCGGCAAATTTTCGGAGACAGCCCGACGCACGTGTTGATCTCGGCTTCCGCAAGCTTGTCACCAAAACCGTATAGAAACAGATAGCTGTGCGAGTGGAAATAGTTAGACACGATTGAGTTCACCCATCCCCCTCTGTAGAAGCTTGCTTCTGCAGGCTTCAGGTGTTAACGAGACAGTTTTTTTGTTGAGCGCAGCAGAAGTCTCCCTGCTCTGCCGCTTGAAGCAAGCGTTGGTTTTGTTCTCGGGGCTCGAAAAGACAAGTCCTTATGTAGTGATTGGGCAGTTGTGGCAACCCTTTACGGGCCCGTTAGTTTTTCTTATCGTCCCGTATATGGCCTAGTGGCTCTATCAACCGCCTTCGTGCAGATTATATAAAGAACTAAACCCGTGGGCTTTTATCACAAAGTTCGCGTCTTTGGTTCACTAAAGAAACAGCGACTCACTTCTGACGTTGAAGTGCAGATTGTTGTTAGAAACTGGTTTGATTAATAGCTGCAAGAATTTACCAGCAGGAAATCTATATATTACTACAACAATAGGACTAATTCCTTAATGTTAATAAAGATTTTTTTTAATTAAGTAAATAAAAATTTTACTACAGCCTTCAAACGTGTTTCTATTGAACGATGCTCGTATAACTTGGCTTTGTGAATTTGTCCGTTAAACTGATATTTGAAATTATAAATAACATACTTTTTGCTGTAAATGCAGCATATATACGCCGGGGGATTAGTATTGGATTTGACTCAATTACGTACGTACTATTGTAACGTTTGCCCTAAAAGAAATTATTTTCTAAGTAGCATTAAACGTGTGACGTTAGCGCCTGCCGAAATTAGTATTTCTACACATTATAATGCGTGCAAATTTGGACGTCGCTAAACATCGACACAATCAGGTATTTGAATCTCTTGGACGCAATAACGGAGATAAATTAATCTAACCCTCGCGGTGCGCGAGTACACTACGGGACGAGTTTCGTGCACCCCTCTTCAACCTCCAGTCCAGATAAAGAGGCCCAGAAGTCCTTCCTAGAAATAACCAAATAACCGCTAGGGTTCATCGTGGCATACTGATTAGTGATTAGGTACCTGGAACCCTCCTGTTCTCTCTACAAACTCAATTCCCATTGGGGTTTATCGTGGCGTACCGATTAGGTACCTGAAACCCTCATATCCTCCTTGTAAATTCGTAAATATGCGAACGCAACTGCGGATGTGCGATTGTCGATAAGTGACTGAGCACAAGTGGCTGACGCATGCACTGGACCGACTTAGGACATAAAGGTGCATGCGCAACAATAGCAGGTTGCGGAAGTGGCCGATGTGTGCACCTGACCAACATAGGTCATAGATATGCACGAGCAATGATAGCAGGCCGCGGACGCAGATTCTGCAAGTACTTGGTCAGGATATGCCATGGGTGTGCGTCAGCAACGCTAGCAGGCTGCGGAACCGTCTGCTGCAGTGGTGATGCGTATACGCAACTTCCCGAAGAGCAAAACTAGGACTGCATCTGAAGGAAACAACAGACCCGCCAGAAGAAGTCGGCGATGCCTAAACGCCGATGGACGCTTGTGCTCTGCATGCAGGTGAAACAAAGGATGCTCCAGAACGTGGCATATTTGGACTCAAATGTAGATGACTGACATGCAGGTTCAACAACAGACCTGCCAGAACAAGGCGGTGATTTCTGAGAATGAAAACGGTATGCAGGTGAAACGAAGCAGCGTTGCATAATTGCAAGCGAAAGGAAGTGATTTGCATGCAGGCACAACATGAAATTTACCTAAAAAAGGTGCCAATGTTGAGCGTCGATGGACGTACGTCAACTGCACGCAAGCAAAGAAATAAACTTGCTAGAAGAAGACGATGCACGATGGCACGCAAATGCACTTGTAATACATGCAAGAAGATTGCAGGATTGCGTCAGTGAATTTTTGTGAGTTTGAATATTGTAAAAATTAACCCTTTGTTTGTCTGCAGTAAGCGTAGGGGGAGTCAACTTACGTACACGCTTTAGTCGTTTTTTGGAAAAGAACATGGTTTATTGTATATCAAGCGGTTTTAGTAAAATGTCACGGATTTTTGGCATGACATCTGCAGATAATTGTAGGACTGTGGAATTGATTTTTTTGGTCGTCATGGACCACCGCAATTTGAGTGAAATAGCGGTCAATGAGAATTAAGTATAAAGTAACATCGGTCGATTTGAAAGGCGAAAAATTCAACGTTTGGTCTATTTGAAAGTTGATATTGCACTTACTTTTTTGGGGGCTGCAATAGACTGATTGGTGGCACTAATTGTAGCAGAAGGCATAGTGGGATTGGTTCGATGAGAGTATCTGATCGACCTCCCTATGGATGGAAGCTCGGCTGAACAGATTGCAGCAGATGGCTCAGGTTGATGGTTTCTACGGTTGTTCGCTTTTGTTGTGGATGTGTTTGAATCTGGGACTGGTCAGATTAAATAAGGGGTAACCAATATTAAGATTACTACTTTATACGTAATTGATATGTTAGTAATATCTTAATTTATGTAGCATTATATCTTGAGTACGGAGCACTGAACAAAACGCGTGCGTACGTTATAAAATATATTTACAACTTCTTATTTTTCATTTGATGCTTTACTTTAACAACTAAAACCTGGTGACGTGTCATTAAATATCCAATTATTGTGTAATACTTGTCTGAATGTGGGCATGGAAAATAAATATCACTTTAAGCCTTTTTTCTTTCTAGAACAGATTATAGCTTATCAAAACGGCTAGTAGTAATAAACGAAATTTGAAGATATCTCCCTTCAATGTACACTTGGTTTAATTAAAATCGACTACACCTAATTTTTGGATGTGTAAACTTGTATTTATAGTCCCCTAGTCACCCGATGTGCCACATATATTAAGTAAAGCCTTATTTATGCTAGGAAGAATAGTTAAAATAGCGTGTACTTGACTTTTTATGTGTATTGGATTTCAATAAAACCAAATGCAAGTTAATACTACCATAGCACCGGGGAATTTTCCTATTTAGGTTTGCAAGTTGTTAAATAATCAAGTTGGTGGTGCCCATATTTGTGTATGGTTATTTTAGTGTTAACCCACTCCCTTCTCCAAAGTAGCTCAGCTAGCCCGTTGAACGGAATTGGTTACGGAACTGTTTTGGGTATTCACAGCTAGGTATCGGGCTTATATTGAAGTGTTACAAGATTATCGTTAGTTTTTTCTAATGCTATTGTACTCGTATATTAGAACGTTTAGCGGTGACAATTTTTCTATAATCTGAATTAGAAACACTTTCAAAAATTATATTTCAGCCAAAAGTTGCAAAGATCCCCGAATTTATGTTAGAACTGCAGATATAAAGCTTCAAGCCGATCGATTAAACGATCTGAACTGTAGAAAAGACACACAACATCATAGTTTCACAAACTCGCAAACTGACACACAAACATCAATTCGATAACTACCTACTTCTTCTAAATCAGGAAACACGAAAACGGATATTTTTGAAAAAGTCTCTATTTCGAAGAAAATCCTGATTACTACACTTTCTTTAACCTGATAAGATAATGTAAAAAGAAGTTATTGTTCTGGAAAACTGAATTACAAGAATAGGGCAAATAGAAAATAGTCATGTAATTAGTAAATGTATATAACGATAGCAGTATTAAACTGGAGCGTAAGTTTTCCTCGAGTAGAGTACACAATCACTGACAACATAATATCTATAATTCGTTGTTTTGTATTATTAGTCGATTAGGTACTGTTATTCCTAGGACCTTTTATCTTCACTTAATGTAACGCTGATACGATGTTAGGATAATTTTCAATGCCTTGACGCCTTCTGTAAAGTTTAGTAAGTCTTCACAATTTACATTAATACGGCCCTGGTTGCCTTCAATATTTTACGAATGGCCGGCTAAAAACGCAGGTATTGAAACATTGCGACATAGCAAAAACCGCAGTTCAGACTTTCCAACGCTTAAGTAAGAGAGAAACTTCACGAGGAACAGTAAGAGCTCCATATATGATGCCACGCTCGAATTAGAGGAAGATCGCGTCGGGTTTGCGGGATTCTAGCACCCCTTCAAAATTCAACCATGTGTACCTTTCAGTTTCGGCGGATTGCTTATCAAATGTAAAACACATGTAAATTCGTGCCGTAATAGTGACCATTCTTAAGAGTTAAGTTGTGTGCGAGTGGCAGTGAATTTTCTTATCGTGAGACGTCTTCAAATCGCCGTGAGCGGATTAACCCGGCACAATGGAAGTGCCCAAAGTTTAATAGGGGAACAGCATTTGCCGAGTTTACGTAGTATTCCACGTATCCCCGTCCTCATCTTGAGGAATTGACACCACTTCCTTGATTGGAAATAATTCTTTTTATCGTTGAATCTCATCTTTACGTTGCTACCGACTGCTTCCGACTTTATCTGCAAGCTACAAGAGGATTTCAGCCGCTAGCAAGCGTGCGATGGGAATCCAATAGCGCCCGACTGATATTAGTAACAGCAACTGACGGACCTACGGACAGGTACTGTGTTTTTAAGTATTAATAGCCGATCCCAGTGCTACAGTTTAAAGTGTTAGCGGTCATAAAACGCTGAATAACGCCGTGATTTATTCACACACACTGGCTTTCAAATGTAGTTAAGCTACATATTCGTACATTTTTTGTCAAGGGTCAACAGTCACTTCTTTTAGCAGTATGTGCACCCCTATGACGTCATGTAGGAGGAGAGACCACCTTTGATCATATACATTCATGTTTGTTATATATTTAATATCAATAGAGACTGGTTAAACTAACTGTTGTCTTTTATTGTGGTTGTATGCCTCATTCCATGTGTGCCTTTTAAATGTTTCAACGGCTTTCAGGAGAAAATCAGAAAGGTAAGTCCCGTGGAGACGCCAAGTTGGACCGTCGCACGTCGCTGTGAATAAGCAGAAAAACTGTTCCCCCATTTCAGACTTCAAGGAAACAAGTCCTACAGAGATTTTTAATCTGTTGCCCCTTTTTCAACATTATTAGCCTATCGAGTCGAACTCACCTTCCCGGTGAGCTGTTTGCAACACTTTTGTTACCGCGACATTTGTAACGTAGTTGGGGCGACATGTTACTCATATATTACCGAATTGCTTTCTGAATTTACCAATTAAAACAGTGGCAGTAGCCCAAAATTTATGAATCTGCCTGTATAATAGAATCGCGCAAAAACTTTCTACTGTCAACACCCTGTTGTTTAATATCGATTTACCCTGTAACAAAGAAATGATAATGATAACGGTATACACATATTATGCAAATGAATAACTAAAAATGGTCAAGAAAAATATTATGAAATACACCCCTACAAACTGATCTGGAACAGGAAGATTGGCAAGGTAGAGCCTATCTAAAATTATTGGAACAAGATAATTGAGAAAAAATTAACGAAATTAGCAGCGTACGCGAAGAGTGTTCAAACGTGGCGAATTTATTTACTATTAGATAACACAAAACTGTGTAGTGATGACCTGCATATGTTACTATGTATAGATCTGAGAAAACATACAGCTATTATCTCGAGACTAAAGAAAAGCTTTGCGCACTTGCATCGTAAATAACTATTATGCATGATGATAAATATTACACTAAATTATTATAATTTTATAATGTTTACAAATATTTCGTTTATTAATTACATTATCATCGTGGCAATAACATTATTAGATAAATTATATAATTATTGTACTTTGACCTTTGTCTTTAGACTGAAACGTCTCACTATTCTAACAATAAATTTGAATATTAATATAAATAAATAAATAGTTATCATTACTACTAACAAACAGAAACCCATGACGTCTAGAAGCAAGTACTGATGTAACGGTAAGTCGGCTGCGGGACTTTTTAGATGTGGTGCTCCCTTATGCCTTAAAACATATTCAGTCCACCACATTGCCCGTTGTAGACCCGTCATCGGTTGATCTTTTGCTAATTCGGCTAACTCCTTAGCTTTATTGCGATATCTAAAATGAAAATATAAGAAATAATGACACTATTTTTATAGACTGCACTTACTTTGGGTTGCTGATAACTTCTAGGATTACTGACTTGAAGAACTGTTTATCCAACGTGTTGTAATCTACCGATAAACCGAAGCCTTTCTTTACAATTTTTTTGACATTAATTGGTTGGTCCGCAAAGAATGGCATTCCAACTACTGGAATGTGATTGTAAATAGCTTCCTCCGTGGACTGTAGACCTCCTTGGCTTATGAAGAGTTTAATGTTAGGATGTCCTAAATATAAAGTAATGGTTATTTAGTGTTTGCAACAAGCTTTTATAATTCAGAGTACTATTACTCTAACGATTGCTTTATTAATATGATTGGCTAACTCAATAACTTACTAAAGATATCTTGTTGCGGAAACCATTTCGATATAATGACATTGTCAGGTTTTCCTGGCAAATTTTCGAGCTCAAACTTCCATAATACAAGATATGGAAGTTCAGAAAAAGTTTCCAGTATTATGGTACGAGTATTTTCAGATAGATCTTTACTTTTAACATTGGACCCCAAGCTAAAGTAGATTACTCCCTGAGATGCACTATCTAGTTGCCTTTGCAAATCCTAAAATTTTAAGATTTATTAAAAGATATATTCTCTTGCAGTTTTTCAACACAAATTACGCTTTTGTGTATAAAAACAAACCTTTGGTAATGGTTTTGAAGATGTCAAGTGTGTTCCTCCCCCAATTGGAATTACGGATGGAATTAATGGGCGTATGTGGTGAAAGTTTAAATCAGTGTTAACAAATATCATACTAACATTTTTTACAATGTCACGCAAAGGTGGGTATTCCTCGCCAAAGTATTTCTTTATTAGAAAATCTTGCGAATGATAAAGTGGTATTGAAAACCAATATTTTACAACCACAGACATCAGTGTATTTGTTAGTCGTTCTAAAAATGTTAGGTCCTCCGAATGCGGTAACATGAAATCAGGATATAGTACCGGATGCGTTGGGTTTCCTACGAGCTCATAAATGTCTGAAGTCCCATCCAGAGAGAACAGTCCTATGAAAGGAGCTTTGAATCTCTCAGTAAACGCGAACATGGCAGGGTATAGACCTTCTATCATTAATAAGTCAAAATGTTCGCTTTCGTTTTTTATCAGTGCTTGTACCTCGGGATGCTGAAGCTGTTGTTCAATTTGGTCGCCAGCTAAATTTATCCACAGGTTTAACATACTAAGAATGCCTCCCTGCGTCATGTTCACTGCGCTGTATTGACGCATCTGTTCATAGGAAGAGCTTAGATCGATTTCAGTCAAGTTTGTCAGCAATGAATTCTTCACTGGGTCTGTTGTGAGGACTGTAACTTGATGCCCTCGCAACGACAGCTCCCTCCATAATGGACGAAACACAATTTGATGACTGAAAGACGGTACTGGTGCAACTCCAAGTATTCGAGCACCAAATGTTGGAGCAACAATAACACTAAAGAAAATTACACCCTGCATCGTCTGAATGTATAAATACTCACTTGTGAAACACTGACTGTCTATTAAGTAACGCGTTTGAAACCCTTTATACTCAATTTGTAATGTTCCATGTCATTTATCTTTCAAGATAAGTTGACTAATAATCAATAAAGCAAATAAATGTATAACGTGAATGTTATAAGCAAAGTGTTTATGATAAAGCCACTTTTAAATTATCTGTTACAGACTATGATATTAGTAATAATTATAGTTAGGATCGATAGGCACTAAAGGTGTAAAAAAAAGTAGGCACAAAGGTCCTAAAAATAACAAAAATATGCACTTAAGTAGGCATTATTATCTGCTATTTTCTAAACTAAAATTGGAGTGACAATGCACTATTAAATATTTTTCGATATTTTCCTCCAGAAAACGATTTCTTTTGCCAGTCAAATGTTTTTGTATCGCAAAAACGATTGTGCTGCATGGCAAGAACACAGTGATGCATTTTCATCTACGATGCCACTTATACTATCATGTGCAATCCGGGATTTCGCAGTAATGATTGTTCAAATTTTTATGCTATTATTTGTCCTGCATCTTCTGGTACTCGCCTAAGTTTTTAGAAAATCGTTTAAAATGCTTCCCACTTCAACAAGAGGCAAGGTCACTGCCCGGTAAAGTGCAGAGTTTGGATTTGCAAATTTCTAAGAACATCGTGTGACGTAACTAATCCTAAATATTGATGTGGGAGAAATTACAGTGGCGAAAATGCTGTGCTACATTTTAAAATGAAATTTTAAGGCAGTTGACTGGTATATCAAAATTAGGCGCTAACCATTAAAATAGACATATATAGGCGCTATAAATTTATGTAATTGTAACTCTAATAGTAATAGTACTTACTAACAGGAGTAATTATTTACGTAGCGATAATGGCAGCATTAATTACCTAATAATGAGATCTTCTGTAGCATAGGATATGCATACAATAATTTTGCAATTTTACAATTTGTTATCTCTAATTAACAGCTTCTTAAGATGTACCCGACTGGAGATATTTACATAGGAATGCTATGATATGACATGATAATACTAAAAAAAGTTTACAGTCAGATTACAAAAATTTCGAGAACACAGGGTATTTCTATTTTAAGTGGATATATTTTTTCCATCTCACTGAAGAAGCAAAACCCATGTTAACAACGTTTGTAAATAATCTTGTTTAGTTTCATTTTTACAAAATATTTCTAAGTACAGAGAGTAACTTGATCTTTAAAATTTAAATATTTCTTCAATTTTAAAACCAAATCAGTTGAAAAACAATTGTACAACTGCAAGCATAACATTATCTTCAAAGACATTTTTGATAATTAATTAACTTTAATTTTTAACATCTTTAGGGCTTCATAGTCTTCTGACTGTTTACACCTGAGAAAACAACTTTTACAGGAACAGTGACTTTAAGTGGAACAAAACCCTTTAAGTTGCTCCCGCCAGCAAAATTTGTTTTTGTTTTATATAAGGTGTCCGTGAAGGGTGCGAAAAAAATTAACCACATCTACTAGAATCGATTTCGTATCTCTTTTGTGAAATTAAAATAAAACAATACATTTTATTTGAAAACTGTACACTAAACAACACAACAAATGGGAAATCATAACAAATATTCCAAATGGCCTCAATTTTCACTAATTCATAAACGAATCCTCCTTAGCAATACAGAAATGCAGTGTAAATGTATAAAGGAACACAAAATGAGTAAAATTTTTAAAGAATAGAAGATTGTCCACCAGCAGCTTCCACATCGAGAACAAAAGGGTATCTGCCTTGTACCACTCACTAACGCGTATCGAAAGGCTAGGGCGGCTGCAGACGTGCCAGTGCTACCAAGTGGTAGGGTTCTTCGCCAGGGTGAAAGTGCGGTCGGGCGGATAGAAGATATCGAAGCTAGCTTCATCAGCATTCAAAAATTATTGAAAATTATTAAAGAGAACGTGAAGAACATCCAAGATTACTTTACAAAGGTCTAAAATAAATATGTCAAACCACTTAAAAGTAAGCGATTAACAAGGTCCGTTCCGGAGATTACATGTAGCCAAAAGGTGTGCTTACTTCTAAAATACGGCTAAATCCTAATTCGTTTAGATTGGTGTAGTAATTCACCAGAACGTTATCCAAATTTGCACCTGATCCGTGATGATTTTTATGATAAATCCGCTTATTGAGCGCTCATCACAAAAACACTGTCATATTTATCCCCACGTTAGCAGGTAACACTCACCATACTCGTTGTTTGAAGTTGAGACATTAATAATCATAAACGGTAGATTTGTAAAAAAATAGAGAAATTAATATAAGAATTATTTCAAAGAGCCCGAGTCATTATAATAGTATATTATGTTATTACGAGTAAAAATGATATAAATAAATATATATTTCAAAAATTAAGATTATCGAGAATTGACGTCTACGTCTGATCCCGACAGAGAAGGCCAATGTCAAAAATATTCCAAAGCTAATCAAGTTTTGAAGTGCTTTTACTCCGCCGTGCCGGAGTAAAAGTAACCACTTTTATACCTAGACATAAAAGTAACGCATTTGTCTTTCTCGTTTCTGTCAAGTCACATAAGTTGTCACTTTTATGACATTTGAAAATAGTAGTATATTGTGTAATTAGGAGCAAAAGTTATACTTTATGTGGAGTGGCTGGACGGAGCCGAGCCACAAAAAGATACTTTTGCTTCGAATAACATATAGTACTTTTTCTTCAAACGTTAAACAATGTTGTAAACAAAATCCGAAAAAAATACTTTATCTCGTATCTGACAAGCGGCAGATAAAGTCGTCAGCGAATATAATAACTTTATTTGCCGCTGACGAGCGACAGATGAAGTGTTTAGATGGCATGTGTTACGGGCCAAAAGTCATTTATAAGTATTTACATATCTATTTGCCCTGTTTTCGGTAAATCTAAATATTATCTGCTACTACAAGCTTCGAATTCCTAGGCATTTATATTCTTAATTAATTTGCGTTAGTTTAGGCCTCTCGTGATGCTCGTGCCAGTTTGGTTGTATACTCAGCATTTTCTCCCTTTCCCAAATTGAAGTCTTATCAGGCAATTTTCGGACATTTGCTATTCTGTGCTGCTGTAGTGAGGATGGTGAAGCAAATGACATTTTGGAAATCTAATGTGCCATTTTTATATTTGGGATATTTCGCCACCATCCTGGGTTGCTAGTTCACGTTTGGGTTTTTGCATCTCTCGGGGCGTATTAAGATTATCCCTGGAGGAGATATTTTGGTAATTTCTCAAGATCAGATTTTATTCTGGATGTTACCTGCACAGCACATGTCCACTTTAGCACAGCTGGAGGCTTAACATCGAAACGCTCCCCCTTGTCATACGGTTAAAGTCAGCACAACTTTGGATAGGCGAACGCAGCTCCTTCCTGAGCTTTTGCAAGTTCGTTCCGCCTAGTTCTGGAGACCGTGAGGACTCCATTCTTGCATCAGGTTCGTAGTAATTGGGGCCGCAGCGTCGGAATTATATCTTACCTGTGTCGTCAAACGCGGAGCAGCATCGTTGTCCGACATTGAAACTAGTGATGGGCTTATTCGAATCAAAAATAACCGGTTATTCGGTTATTGAAATAACCTGTGTAACTCGGTTTTCGTTCCAAGTATTCGAATCAAAAATAACCTCATCCTGATACGTACTACGTGCCGCGTCTCAGCGACCTGCGAGTGATCGAAATTCTGTAAATAATACGGCATTCATAATCATAACTCATATAACCTTTTCTACGTATGTACTTGATTCACCCAAGTTAGGCTCGCGGCTGATTGTTGATGTGATTAAGACATTTGATACACCCAGTCGACGAGTTAAATTTATGGGGCCGTTCCTATTAAAGATAACGTTCTGCTGAGTCTGAGATTTTCCGAAGTTGTGTTTATAACGGCCTAAATTTTTGCTTCAAAACGCGGTTGATTATGCCTAATAAGGGATAAACAGAAAGCGAAATAAGATTTTCGAATATCGTAAAAAATTTATATTTAATTTTTAATAACCGAGCAGTCGGGACAAGAAGTGGATTTCGATGTTGAAAATTTTAAGTGTGCGTCCTTAGAACCGCGGAAGACTGAACGTAGATAAATGATGGATTCTAAAATATACCGGTATGATGTGCAAGCGAAAAGGGAAGGGAGACTACTAGAGAATTTTAGGAACTAAAAATAGATTCAATAGATACTTTGTATTCGCATATTTATAATTTCTTTATGATTAGTATTGATATAGCTATTCTCAATGGTTTAAACTCCTTAGAAATCAAATAAAAATCATTTATACAATTATTATAATTAACGATTAACTGAGTTTCTCTGCTATCTGCAAGTTACGATGCCGATGCAGATGACGGTGAATCGCCAACCGGCAAACCGGCTGACTTAATCGAAACGAATCGAGAGCCAAAATTGATTCGAATGATTATTCAAATAATCAATCGGTTATTAATATGATTCGAATGCAAATAATTCGGTTATTAAAATTGTCCGGTTATGCCCATCACTAATTGAAACCATCACCTAGCTTCCTGGAGACTGATCCAGAGGTTTTCCTGTACGCCTGCGACCTGTGAGCTTGCAGAGGTATGTTTAAACTAGTCTATTACCCTGCCTGCCTTAGGTATGAGCTCACATAGCCTGTAGTAATTTTTAATATGTTTGTGTCTCGTGTTATTGGAAAACATTAGAATGTCGTCATGAATTACTTGAATTAATAGCTAGAATTAGTAACTTACCTATTTAGTACAGTATGTAAAATGGATATTAAAAATTATTAAGATGTATTTAGAATAGAAAGAAAATAGAATTTATAATTTAATTAAATGAAGCTGATTGAAAAACAGAAGGATTCTAACTTAATTTAATATCTAAGCTGAAAGTGGAAATTGATGACAAATACTTTTTCGAAATATACTATTGAACATAGTAGGTATTAACCAAATAATAAAGCTTTTATAGTGTGTTGGACTAAAAAAATAAGCTAGATCGCTAAGGAGATGTTATTTATTGATACAGAAAATTTTGAAACGAAAAGCATGTAGGTAGCCGAATTTTGTAATTGGAAATTAATAAATAAACTCTTTCAAAAAGTTTTTAAAAGCATGTTAGGGGAGAAGAAGGGGTAATATTTAAAATAAAATTGGTGTGGTGTACAAAGAATAAAATATAAAATGTTAAAAGGATGAAAGGTATGCAGACTATATGGAAGAAGATAAAGAATGTGGTGAGAATACCAAACTAAAACAGTTATAATCTACAAAAGCAAGTAAATGGAAAGGAATACTGAATTAAGTTTATTTTAAAATTACATTTTTCATTTGCATCGATTGAATTGGTTAACAAGGAACGATTTACAAGAGAAGAGGATCGCATGGAAGTTGTTGGCAGAGTGAGATTGTTTATGGGGATTGTCAAGCGATGTCTGGTGGCTTGTCTCTGGTCAGGATTGTTGGTGCTAAGCTGTAACGGACTTCAAATGAGTAATTTGGATTGAATACTAAAATAACGCAACTACGACTGAAGTCTATTTGGATCTGTACTTTAGTGAAGCTGTACTCGTATATGCTGATTCCTGGGGTAAACTAGGTTCCTGTGTTAATTTGGATTCTGATTCTGGACATTTTAGCAGTTTGGTTGTCAGTTGAGGCCTTCATCGTGGCTTTGAGTGGAGCAGTTGTGGTGTGGTAATCAGTTGCAGAGTTAAACGAATTGGTTTCAGCAGAGGAGAGTGCTAAGTTCAATAAAAGGTAAATGAATCTATGTATTAAATAAGAACTGAAAGAAATTATAGATTAAAGTGAATTAATTTTAATTAAGGCCAGTGCGCACTTATTGTATTCAGACGAAGTGCTGAGCCCACCTTCAAAGTCTAGGAACGATACGTTGTGAGGTATGCTGACTTAACTAGAACCCGTGCAGCGGTTTCACCAATCCCACGTTGTTAACCAACAATATTTTAAAAAGCACAAATGGCGATTCAATCATCTGATATCCTTACCCTTCTTCTCGAGTCTAGATCAAATAATTTTTAAAAGTTAGTTACCAAAGTTGTGTGTGAGTGGCCGTGAATTTCCTAATCGTCGTCTTTAAACCGCTGTGAGCGTATTAACCCGCATATTCCATAGTGTCCAAAGTTTATTAGAGGAAAAGCATTTGTCGAGCTTTCGTTGTATTGCATGCACCCCCGTTGAAGATTTGATGCCTCTTTCTTGATTGGAAATCATCTCCTTGCACGTTGAAACTCATCTTTACGTTGCTACTTATTTATCCCGAACTCCAAGATATAAGAGGTTTTGTAGCTACTTGCGAGCGTGCTACGGGAAACCACTGGTTCCCGCCGAATAACAATCACAGCAGCCGCCGCACCAGAACCCTAAACAGGTACTGCGTTTCTAATAATTAATAACTGATTGCATTGCTACAGTTTAAAGTGTGGTATCAGTGGCGCTCTCGTAAACGTTGTAAAATGCCGCGATTTATTTAATGGCTACTTCTTTTAGCAATATGTGTGCACCTATGACGTCTTATGACAATACGGACAAACTTTGACCATTTTTTACATACTTAAAGAAAATAGAGACAGATTAAACTAACCCTTGCCTTTTATTGTGATTGCATGCGACATTCTATTTGTGTTTCTTTTGTGAAGGGTTCCAGCCACCTGCATAAGAAAACTAGAAAGGTAGACCCGCGGAGACGCCAAACTGTACCGTCAGACGTCGCTATGAATGAGCAGAAAGACTGTTTCCCCATTTTATGCTTGAAGGGAACAGTTCCTAAAAAGATTTTAAAAATCTTGATAGAAACAGTCAAGAAATTCCGCGTCATCTTTTAATTTTGACGAACGCTGTATATGGCCGCATTCCCAGACGCACTCGGCAAATTTTCGGAGGCAGCCCGACGCACTTGTTGATCTCGGCTTCCGCAAGCTTGCCACCAAAACCGTATAGAAACAGATAGGTGTGCGAGTGAAAATAGTTAGACACGATTGAGTTCACCCATCTACCTCTGTAGAAGCTTGCTTCTGCAGGCTTTAGGTGTTAACAAGACAGTTTTTTTCATGGGCGCAGCAGAAGTCTCCCTGCTCTGCCGCTTGAGGCAAACGTTGATTTTGTTCTTGAGGCTCGACCCCGAGATGTCGAAAAGCTAAGTTCTTATGTAGTGATTGTGTAGTTGTGGCAACCCTTTACGGGCCCGTTAGATTTTCTTATCATCTCGTATATTGCCTAGTAGCTCTATCAACCGCCTTCGTGCTGATTATATAACGAAGAACTAAACCCGTGGGCTTTTAACACAAAGTTCAAGTCTTTGTTTCACCAAAGGGATAGCGACTCACTTCTGACACTGAAATGCATATTGCTGTTAGAAACTGGTTTCATTAATAGCTGCAAGGATTTACCAGCAGGAAATCTATATATTACTACAACAATAGGACTAATTTCTTAATGTTAATAAAGATTTTTTTTAAATTAAATAAATAAAAATTTTACTACAGCCTTCAAACGTATTTCTATTGAACGATGCTCGTATAACTTGGGCTTTTTGAATTTGTGCATTAAACTGATATTTGAAATTATAAATAACATACTTTTTGCTGTAAATGCAGCGTATATACGCCGGGGGATTAGTATTGGATTTGACTCAGTTACGTACCTACTATTGTAACGTTTGCCCTGAAAGAAATTATTTTCTAAGTAGCACTAAACGTGTGACGTTAGCTCCTGCAGAAATTAGTATTTAATTAGTATTTCTACACATTATAATGCGTGCAAATTTGGACGTCGCTAAACATCGACACAATCAGGTATTTGAATCTCTTGGACGCAATAACGGAGATAAATTAATCTAACCCTCGCGGTGCTTGAGTACACTACGGGACGAGTTTCGCGCACCCCTCCTCAAGAAGCCCAGAAAGATACATAACGAGGCAACCCCGGCTGCAAGAGACACTTGATTCCTGACAACACCAGTCCTCCCTAGAAATGACCAAATAACCGTTAGGGTTCATCGTGGCATACTGATTAGTGATTAGGTACCTGGAACCCTCCTGTTCTCTCTATAAACTCAATTCCCATTGGGGTTTATTGTGGCGTACCGATTAGGTACCTGAAACCCTCATATCCTCCTCGTAAATTCGTAAATTTGCGAACGCAACTGCGGATGTGCGATTGTCGATAAGTGACTGAGCACAAGTGGCTGACGCATGCACTGGACCGACTTAGGACATAAAGGTGCATGCGCAGCAATAGCAGGTTGCGGAAGTGGCCGATGTGTGCACCTGACCAACATAGGTCATAGATATGCACGAGCAATGATAGCAGGCCACGGACGCAGATTCTGCAAGTACTTGGTCAACATAGGCCATGGGTGTGCATCAGCAACGCTAGCAGGCTGCGGAACCGTCTGCTGCAGTGATGATGCGTATACGCAACTTCCCGAAGAGCAAAACTAGGACTACATCTGAAGGAAACAAATTACCCGCCTGAAGAAGTCGGTGATGCCTGAGCGCCGATGGACGATTGTGCTCTGCATGCAGTTGAAACAAAGGATGCTGCAGAACGTGGCAACAGACACGCCAGAACAAGGCGGTGATTTCTGCGAATGTAAACGGCATGCAGGTGAAACAAAATATGTGCCAGAACGAAGCAGCCCTGCATAATTGCAAGCGAAAGTAAGTGATTTGCATGCAGGTACAACATGAAATTTACTTAAAAAGGTGCCAATGATTGAGCGTCGATGGACGTACGTCAACTGCACGCAAGCAAAGAAATAAACTTGCTAGAAGAAGACGATGCACGTTGGCACGCAAATGCACATGTAATACATGCAAGAGCTTGCAGGATTGCGTCAGTTAATTTTTGTGAGTTTGAATATTGTAAAAATTAACCCTTTGTTTGTCTGCAGTAGCGTAGGGGAAGTAAACTTATGTACATGCTTTATTCGTTTTTTGGAAAAAAAACATGGTTTATTGCACTGGATCACATTATCTGCTAAACGTTCATGATAGTAACACATACTACGAGCATTGCGTGTGTTATTCGCAAAGAATTTTGTGGGGTACTTTTTCATTCGTATATGCAACGGTTTGTAAGTGGGAAGGTAATTTAAGAATACACTGATATCTCGTTGTAGCCTCAGGAAATCCAATTCGGTGCAAAACTTTTGCACGTAAAATAGGAGAGCTAAAGGGTCGTCGTCGAACGATGCATTAAGATGCGTTGACAGTTTGGATGGATTTGTAGTGTCAATGTAAGCTATCAAGGGTGTTTCTAATGCATTGAAAGATTGTATATCAAGCGGTTTTAGAAAATGTCACGGATTTTTGGCATGACATCTGCAGATAATTGTTGGACTGTGGACTTCTATTTGAAAGCTGATATTGCACTTACTTTTATGGGGGCTGCAATAGACTGATTGGTGACACTGATTGTAGCAGAAGGCGTAGTGAGATTGGTTCGATGAGAGTAACTGATCGACTCCCTATGGATGGAAGCTCGGCTGGACAGATTGCAGTAGATAGCTCAGGTTGATGGTTTCTACGGTTGTTCGCCTTTGTTTTGGATGTGTTTGAATCTGGGAGTGGTCAAATTAAATAAGGGGTAACCAATATTAAGATTATTACTTTATACGTAATTGATATGTTAGTAATATCTTAATTTATGTAGCATTATATCTTGAGTACGGAGCACTGAATAAAACGCGTGCGTACGTTATAAAATATATTTACAACTTCTTATTTTTCATTTGATGCTTTACTTTAACAACTAAAACCTGGTGACGCGACCATAACACTATCTTGTCATTAAATATCCAATTATTGTGTATTACTTGTCTGAATGTGGGCATGGAAAATAAATATCACGTTAATTGTGCCGAATTTATGCCTTTTTTCTTTCTAGAACAGATTATAGCTTATCAAAACGGCCAGTAATAATAAAGGTAATTTGAAATATCTCCCTTCAGTGTACACTTGGTTTATTAAAATCGACTACACCTAATTTTTGGATGTGTAAACTTGTATTTATAGTAACCTCGTCACTCGATGAGCCAGATATATTAAGTAAAGCCTTATTTATGCTAGAAAGAATACTTAAAATAGCGTCTACTTGACTTTTTATGTGTATTCGATTTCAATGAAACCAAGTGCAAGTTAATACTACCATAGCACCGGGAAATTTTCCTATTTAGGTTTGCAAGTTGTTAAATAATCAAGTTGGTGGTGCCCATATTTGTATATGGTTATTTTAGTGTTAACCCACTCCCTCCTCCGAAGTAGCTCAGCTAGCCCGTTGAACGCAATTGGTTACGGACTGTTTTGGGTATTCACAGCTCGCTATCTGGCTTATATTGAAGTGTTACAAGATTATCGTTAGTTTGTTCTAATGCTATTGTACTCGTATATTAGAACGTTTAGCGGTGACAATTTTTCTATAATCTGAATTAGAGACACTTTCAAAATTATATTTCAGCCAAAAGTTAGAGAGATCCCCGAATTTATGTTAGAACTGCAGATATAAAGCTTCAAGCCGATCGATTAAACGGTCTGAACTGTAGAAAAGACACACAGCATCATAGTTTCACAAACTCGCAAACTGACATACAAACATTAATTCGATAACTACTTTTTCTAAATCAGAAAACACGAAAACGTATATTTTTGAAAAAATCTCTATTTCGAAGAAAATCCTGACTACTACACTTTCTTTAACCTGATAAGATAATGTAAAAAAAAGTTATTGTTATGGGAAACTGAATTACAAGAATAGGGCAAATAGAAAATAGTCATGTAATTAGTAAATGTATAGAACGATAGCAGTATTAACCTGGAGCGTAAGTTTCCTCGAGTAGAGAACACAATCACTGGCAACATAATATCCATAATTCGTATGGCACAGACATTATGTATTGTCGTTGTTGTTATTAGTCGATTAGGAACTGTTATTCCTAGGACCTTTTATCTTCACTCAATCTAACGCTGATACGGTGTTAGAATAATTTTGAATGCCTTGACGCCTTCTGTAAAGTTTAGTAAGTCTTCAGAATTTACATAAATGCGCCCGGGTTGCCTGAAATATCTTACGCCTGGCCGGCCAACAATGCAGGTATTGAACCATTGCGACATAGCAAAAACCGCAGTTCAGAATTGTCAACGCTTAAGTAAGTATCGGAAGCAAAAATACCGAAACTATGGGAAAATGCTAGTGTAATCCTGCTCCATAAAAAGGGCGACAACACCAAACTCGATAACTATCGCCCTATTAGTCTGTTTCTCACTTCTACAAATTGCTAACTAAAATAATTACAAATAGAATTACAAATAAACTGGACTTTTATCAACCCCCAGAGCAGGCCGGATTTAGAGCCGGTTATAGTACAATAGACCATCTTCAGGCACTGCGAAGTGTAATTGAAAAAAGCGCTGAATATAAATTATCATTACACCTTGCGTTTGTAGATTATGAGAAAGCGTTTGACTCAATAGAATGGAGCGCAGTGATGGAAGCTTTATATAATGCAAGAGTAGACTCCAGGTACACAAATCTGCTCACACACATATATAAAACCACTACATTGAGTGTCAAGCTGGAAAACAACGTCAACACCAAGAGATTCCCCTAAATCGTGAGTTAGACAGGGAGACACGATATCGCCAAAACTCTTCACTCTTGCCTTGGAGGACATCTTCAAGAAATTAAAATGGGACAGTCAGGGTATCACCGTAAATGGCAGAATGCTTAATCACCTGAGATATGCTGATGATATTGTCATCATAGCTGCAACGTCAGAGGAACTACGGGATATGCTCACACATCTACATCAAGAATCAATGAAGGTTGGCCTAAAGATGAATATTGCCAAAACGAAAATAATGAGCAATGAAGACACTCAAATTATTATTGAAGATCAAGCCATAGAAAACGTAACCGAGTATATCTATTTGGGACACACTATAAAACTTGGAAGAGACAACCAAACAGCCGAACTAACAAAGCGAATCAAATTCGGTTGGGCCGCGTTTGGAAAACTATTTTATATTCTAAAAAGTAACATCCCGAACTGTTTAAAAAGTAAGGTCTACAATGCGTGCGTCCTACCAGTTTTAACATACGGTATTCAAATAATGACCTTGGCTAAAAAGAGTATGTTAAAACTTCAAGTAGCTCAGAGATCAATGGAAAAAGCAATGCTGGGTATCAACCTACGCGACAAGGTCAAAAATTCTGATATTCGAAAAAGATCTAAGGTTGAAGATATCGTCCAAGCCATACTAAAAGCAAAATGGTCCTGGGTAGGCCCACGTGGCAAGACAATCAGAGGAGCGATGGCCTATAAACATTATTACATGGAGACCCAGACTATCAAAACGCCCAGTTGGTCGGCCACCTAAAAGGTGGACAGATGACATACGACAAGCGGCAGGGAGACAGTGGATACGAGTTGCGCAAGATAGGACGGTATGGAAGCAAATGAGGGAGGCCTATATCTAGCAGTGGATACAAGATGGCTGATGATGATGAAGTAAGAGAGAAACTCCACGAGGAACAGTAAAAGCTCGATATACAGTGAATTTATTTAATGGTTAACATAGCAGTTTCGTTTCTATGCCAGCATTTAATCAACCCAGGTCACTTCCATAGTTACCAATGAAATCAAGAGATTAGAGCGTTTATTTTACGAGTTAACATACGAATTTTATTTAGGTACTTGCTAATAAGAAACTTTAATTTTGTTACCGGAATGTAGGTATGCAACTAAAAAGTAGATACGTAGGAACAACTTGTGTGCTGTATCTTTTCTTCAGTGGTATACATTAGGATAACTTTTAATTGTCTTTTTGACAAGTAATAATTCCTATGTTGACTTGTAAAATACACGCTCTAATCTATTGGTCTCATTTGTAACTATGGAAATGGCATGTATGATTAAATGGATTAAATAGAAACGAAACGCTTATGTTAACTATTAAAATAAATTTCCTGTATGAAGCCACTCTCGAATTAAAGGAATATCGCGTCGGGTTTGCGAGATTCTAGCACCCTTTAAAATTCAACCATGTGTACCGTTCAGTTCGGCCAATTGCTTATCAAATGTAAAACACGTGTAAATTCGTATCGGAATAGTCACCATTCTTAAGAGTTAAGTTGTGTGTGAATGGCTGTAAATTTTCTTATCGTGAGACGTTGTCTTCAAACCGCCGTGACCGGATTAACCCGGAAATTCCATCGTGCCCAAAGTTTATTAGGAGAACAGCATTTGCCGAGCTTCCGTAGTATTCTACTCATTCCCGTTCTCATCTTGAGGATTTGACACCACTTTCCTGATTAGAAATAATCCTTTTTATCGTTGAAGCTCATCTTTACGTTGCTACCGACTTCTTCCGACTCTAGTTGCAAGCTAATTACAAGAAGTTTTCAGCTGCTATCAAGCGTGCGACGGGAAACCAATAGCACCCGACGGATATTAGTAACAGCAACTGACGGAACTATAGACAGATACTGTGTTTTTCATTATTAATAGCCGATCCCAATGCTACAAGTTTAAAGTCTTAGCGATTATGAAACGCTGAATAACGCCGTGATTTATTCACACACTCTGGCTTTTAAATTTAGTTAAGAAACTCATACGTAAGTTTTTTCACAAGAGTCATTGATCACTTTGTTTAGCAATATGTGCACCCCTATGATGTCATATAGGAGTAGAGACCAACTTTGACCATATACATTCATGTTTGTTATATATTTAATGTCAATAGAGAGCGATTAAACTAACTGTTGTCTTTTATTGTGCTTGTATGTCACATTAAGGTCCCGGGTGGTGTAGCTTGAACAAGCGTCCACGTACGATCAGCAGAGTTAAGCAACGCTCTCTCTGGTCAGAACTTGGATGGGAGTTCCACGGCTGTTTCTCTCGGCGCCTCGTAATACAGTTGTCACGGAAATAGTTGGTCCCGGTTGTCATGATAACATCATGACAGTCGTTAGTGGGGTTGGAAGTCCCCATAAAATGTACAGTGACGCCTATAATTCGCCTAACGGCTGTTGGCTGAGTGCAAAATAGAATAAAAATAAAATAAAATAAAAATCCATTTGTATTTTTTGTGTACTATTTCAGCGGCTTTCAGCAGAAAATCAGAAAGGTAAGTCCGTGGAGACGCCAAGTTGGATCGTCGCACGTCGCTGTGAATAAGTAGAAATACTGTTCCCCCAATTTACGCTTTAAGGGAACAGGTTCTACAAAGATTTTCAGTCTGTTGGGCCCTTTTTAACATTATTAGCCTATCGAATCGAACCTACCTTCCGGGTGAGCTACTGGCAAAACACTTGTTACAGGAACATTTGTAACGTAGTTTGAGCGAAGTTTTGCTTGTGTATTACCGAATTGCCTTCTGCATTACTAATTAAAACACCGCGCAAATTTTTAGGTGGCTCAAAATCTGCCTGTATAATGAAGCCCCGAATAGCGCCTAAACATTATACTGTCAACACGCTGTTGTTTAATATCGATTTACCCTGTTACAACGAAATGATAATGATAATGGTATACACATATTATGCAAATGAATAGCTGGAGATGGTCAAGAAAAATATTATGGAGTACACTCCTACAAACTAATCTGGAACGGGAAGATTGGCAAGGTAGACCCTTTCTCAAATTATTGGAACAAGATAACTGAGAAAGAAGTAAACGAAATTAGCGGCTTGCGAGAAGAGTATTCAAACGTGGAGAATCTATTTACTACTAAATAACACAAAACTGTATAATGATGACTCTCATATGTTACTATTTATAGATCTGAGAAAACATACAACACGATTCCTCATAAACAACTACCGACAACCGTGAAACAAACCTCAACCTATATTATCATAATAAAAAGATCATGACAATTGTGTAGTAGTGTAGCGTATGAAAAAGGTCATAAAACTGCTATAATTTATTTTCCATTCACCGTTGAGTTGAATAGCTTCTCTTTCAATAAAAAATATAGATAAATCAATGTACAAAATGTTAAACACCTTTAAGCTCCACTTGCATGATGATAAATATTACACACAAAATTATTATAATTTCAATAATGTTTATAAATATTTCTAAAATCATACAAGCAGGTACTATATAATGTATATATTACCATTACATTTCCAAGTGCAACGTTTTTATAAATTACATTAGCATTAAGTAACAAACGACTTCCGGGATTGGACCGTGTCATGATTAAGATCGAAGAACTCAACGTTTAGCCCACTTTCGTAAGGGGCTTCATCAGGAGGAAAAGCAAAAGAGCACGGTAACTCAACGTGCTAACCACGCCAGAGGTGAAACTCAGTTCCAATCCCGGAAGTCGTTTATTACTTATGAAAGTGAAAGCCTCAGAAATCATCTACATTAGCATCGTTGCAATAACTATTGCGATAAATCATAAAATTATCGTACTTTCACCTTTGGCTTTAGAGTGAAACATCTCATTATTCTAACAATAAATCTAAATATTAGTATAAGTAAAGACATAGTTATCATCACTACTAACAAACAAAAACCCATGACGTCTAAAAGCAAGTACTGATGTAACGGTAAGTCTGCTGCGGGACTTTTTAGATGTTGTGCTCCTTTATGCCTTAAAACATATTCAGTCCACCAAACTGCTCGTTGTAGACCCGTCATCGGTTGATCTTTTGCTAATTCGGCTAACTCCTTGGCTTTATTGCGATATCTAAAATGAAAATATATGAAATAATGACACTATGTTTTTGAAATGCACCTACTTTGGGTTGGTGATAACTTCTAGGATTGCTGACTTGAAAGACTGTTTTTCCAACGTGTTGTAATCTACCGATAACCCGAATCCTTTCTTTACAATTTTTTTGACATTAATTGGTTGATCCCCAAAAAATGGCATTCCTACTATCGGAATGTGATTGTAAATAGCTTCTTCCGTAGACTGTAAACCTCCTTGGCTGATGAAGAGTTTAATGTTAGGATGTTCTAAATATAAAGTAATGGTTATTTAATGTTTGCAACAAGTTTTTATAATTGAAAGTATTATTACTCTTAACGTTTGCTTTGTTAATATGATTGGATAACTCAATAACTTACTAAAGATATCTTGTTGAGGAAACCATTTCGATATAATAACATTCTCAGGTTTTCCTGGTAAATTTTCCAGCTCAAACTTCCATAATACAAGATATGGAAGTTCAGAAAAAGTTTCCAATATTATGGTACGAGTATTTTCAGAGAGATCTTTACTTTTAACATTGGACCCCAAGCTAAAGTAGATTACGCCCTGAGATGCACTATCTAGTTGCCTTTGCAAATCCTAAAATTTTAATATTTGTTTAAAAAAAAAACTCTTGCAGTTTTGTAACGCAAATTACGCATTTGCATATAAAACATACCTTTGGTAATGGTTTTGAAGATGTCAAGTGTGTTCCTCCCCCAATTGGAATTACAGATGGGATTAATGGGCGTATGTGGTGAAAGATTAAATCAGTGTTAACAAATATCATACTAAAATTTTTTGCAATGTCACGCAAAGGTGGATATTCCTCGCCAAAGTATTTCTTAATTATAATATCTTGCGTATGAAAAAGTGGCATGTAAAACCAATATTTTACAACCACAGACATCAGTGTGTTTGTTAGTCGTTCTAAAAATGTAAGATCCTCCGAATGCGGTAACATGAAATCAGGATATAGCACTGGATGCGTTGGGTTTCCTACCAGCTCATAGATGTCTGAAGACCCATCCAGAGAGAACAGTCCTATGAAAGGAGCTTTGAATCTCTCAGTAAACGCGAACATGGCGGGGTAGATGCCTTCTATCATTAATAAGTCAAAATGTTCGCTTTCGTTTTTGATCAGTGCTTGTACCTCGGGATGCTGAAGGTGTTGTTCCATTTGGTAGCCAGCTATACTTACCCAAATGTTGAACATATTAAGAGTGCCTCCCTGCGTGATGTTCACCGCGTTGTGTTGACGCAGTATTTCATAGGAACGGCTTAAATCGATTTCAGTCAAGTTTGTCAGCAACGAATTCTTCACTGGGTCTGTTGTGAGAACTGTAACTTGATGCCCTCGCAACGACAGCTCCCTCCATAATGGACGAAACACAATTTGGTGACTGTAAGACGGTATTGGTGCAATTCCAAGTATTCGAGCACCAAGCGTTGGAGCAACAATAACACCAAAGAAAATAACACCCAGCATCGTCAGAATGTATAACTACTCACTTGTGAAACACGGACTATCTATTAAATAACTCGATTAAAACCTTTTATACTCAGTTTGTAACAGTTCCAAGTCTTATCTTTCAAGATAAGTTGACTAACAATCAATGAATTAAATAAATGTACCACTTAAATGTTATAAGCAAAGTGTTTATGATAAAGCCACTTTTAAATTATTTCTAACAAGCTATGATATACATATTTTATCGACGATATGTCTTAGGGTTCCAAATCGGAGATCGATCAATCTTCTCAATTTAAGACTGATGCCACTTATAGCATCTTGTGCAATCCGGGATTTAGCAGCAATGATGGTTCAAATGTTGATGCTATTATTTATTTGACCTGCATCTCCCGGTACCTCGCCTAAGTTTTTCGAAAATCGTGTAAAATACTTCCCACTTCAACAAGAGGCAAGGCCACTACCCGGTAAAGTGCAAAGTTTGGGTTTGCAAATTTCGAAGAACATCGTGTGACGTAACTAATCCTAAATATCGATGTAGGAGAAATTACAGTGGGAAATATGACGTGCCGCATTTTAAAATAAAATTTTAAAGAGGCATTTATAGACCGGTACTTCAAAAGTAGGCGATAATCATTAAAATAGGTAATAGGGCCATATTGCATTATAAATGGACTTCACTGTATATAGGCACTATAAAATTTATGTAATTGTAGCCCCTATGTGGGAACCTAATTTATTTACAAAGAACATAAGATTTTTATATGTATACAGGAACACGATAGCAAAAAGGTCAAAATTCTAACTCTAGTAATAATACTTACTAACAGAGAGTAATTATTTACGTAGTGATAATGGCAGTATTAATTAACTAATAATGAGATCTTCTGTAGCATAGTATATGCATACAGCTACCTAAGATGTACCCGACTTGAGATATTTACATAGGAATGCATATGATATGGCAAGATAATACTCAGATAAAGTTGTCATATTACATAAATTGCGAGAACTCAGGGTATTTCTATTTTAAGTGGATAATTTTTTTGCATCTCACTGACGAAGTGAAGTCCATGGTAACAACATTTTTAAATAATCTTGTTTAGTTTCATTTTTACAAAATATTTTGAGACTAATTTATTTATCTATTTCATTATTTATCAATTTTCACGGGCAGAGAAACGCCGAGCGAATAGGCAACTGGTTTTGCAAACGTATATTTTGTCGAATGCAGTTTTCTCCTTAGTAGTTTCCTAAAAACTGCAATATTTCCGCTAAGTGCGGTGGTTCGTCGCTGGATAGCGAAATAGTTTCCTGTCCGCAAAATTTTCTTGGAGAGTCGTTTTTGACATCCTTGTCTTGGAGCGTGAATCTTTGGCCATCGGCCGGTTTAGAACTTTCTAAGATGGTTCGTTGAGCTTTTTGAATGCCTGGCTAATGCAGAACAATCGATCAAGGCATATTTTGACCCGAAAACTGGCTACGGGCTAAGCTGATCGATTCGAGTAGAAGGTCTCCAGAGTAACAGGTTGGCACGCTGCTCCTGAATGAAACGGGAATTGCCCGAGTACCTTGTCCACCTACGTGCAGGCAGAAAGGGCTGGAATTAACGTCGCATCTACCTCGTGCTGCATAGGCGAATTATGTCCAGTTTGGAGGTTTGAGCCTAATGTCCTTGTATTTATTTAATCTGTATACATTTGTATGCAATCGTTTTCACTGCTACGGTTTCACCGATTTTACCAAATTGTGTTTTTATGTGTATGTCGATTTAACGCCAGCTTAGAGCTAAGTGGTTTATTTCCGGGATAAATAACGTTACCTCGCATGTTGAAAATTAGCTGAGTGGGTGGTTGCACCACTTTACTTTTGTTTCCTTTAAATATCGCCCATATTAAGTTTGTTGGCTGGGCAAAACGATCCTAGCATATCACAGTGTAATACAAACTACCATACAGATATCTGAATGTGAGGTTATTCGCGGCATAAAATTAAATCACTAGGTGTGGAATGCTGTAACATATTAGTATTCATTCAGCCATCGGATCGCTTCAAAATTAACTGCTTTGGCTATTTTAAAATTTAAATTAATGCAGTTAGGAAAATTAGCATATATTTACTCAGCAAGGACTGCATTTCCACGTACACTGTCCCAAGCATGAATTGTAATAATTAATTATGTAATATAGTATTAAGGTTTATTGTTCCTTGATGCCAGTAATTACAATAGATTTTATTCCCCCTATTGTGATCTATTACTTGATTGAATCATTATACGATTTTTTGAACTGTGGGTTTTATTGATTATATTGTATGTTGTTACCTTTGAGCAATTTAATGATTCGTTCGCTCAAATGGACAAGGGAACATGGGTCTGAATCATTTGGCGCCCCTACCAATTATATCTATTAGTTTTGAAGGTAAGTTACATACGCCCTTCCACTGAGTTAGTCCGAGTGCATGTTCCGATCCAATATCGGCAATTTATAATATAACAATTTCTAAGTACAAAGAGTAACTTGATCTTCAAAATTTAAATATCTTATCAATTTTAAAACCAAATCAGTTGAAAAACAATTATACAACTGCAAGCAAAACATTATCTTCAAAGAATTTTTTGATAATTGATTAACATTAACTTTTAACATATTTAGGGCTTCATAGTCTTCTGACTGTTTACACCAATTTTATCAAACGATTTGCTGAAATTGGTATACACGGCATCGACCTATATCCTGTTATATAGAGATTTAAAGAAAAACTCTGAAAACTTGAGCAGATTAGATTCAACTGATCTGCGGCGATAAAATCCATGCTATTGACAAATAATGTTGCATCTTACAAAATTAAATATATATGCATAAACAATAGATTCAAAAACCTTACTAATTATTGATAACTTAGGTATAGGCCTATAGTCCTTAATTAAATTTTTGATACCCGACTTAAGGACAAAACCGCAAACGATTTCTTCCATGCTTTCGGAAAAGTATTCTCTTGTAAATATTTATTGAAAATCAATCATACTGGAAGAGCAAGTGTCGAATGACAATTTCGCAGAATATGGATGACAGTGAATCGCATCCAAGTCCCTTGTTCTAGTCGAGTTTGCTTA